>APFE030398825.1:95619-133722 GCA_000404065.3 Pinus taeda
ATGGCATGGAAGATTCAAAACCAGTATGTACCCCTATGGTTACAGGATGCAGTCTCAGTGCAAATGATGAATCAGCAGTAGTGCATCAACCAACCTATAGATCCATGATTGGAAGTCTACTTTATTTGACAGGTACCCCACCAGAAATCATGCATGCAGTGGGAATAGTTGGAAGATTTCAGGCAAATTCTAAGGAAACTCATCTTTAGGCAGTAAAGAGAATTTTCAAGTATCTTCAAGGAAGTCAAAACTATGGCTTATGGTATCCTAGAGATACAGATCTCACTCTTCATGCTTATATAGATGCAGATTGGGCTGGAAGCGTGGATGAAAGAAAGAGCACAAGTGGTGGTGCATTCTTTATGGGTTCCAGATTAGTATCTTGGTTCAGCAAGAAACAGAGTTCGATTGCTTTATCTACAGTTGAATCAGAATATGTGGCTGCTGCATCTTGTTGCACTCAACTCCTTTGGATGATGCAAACCTTGCAGGATTTTCAGATCACTTTACACCATCGATCTCCATTTTATGTGATAATACAAGTGCAATCTGCATTTCAAAGAACCTAGTCATGTATTCAAAGACCACGCACATACCGATCAAGTATCACTTTCTCTGGGAACAATTGTTGGAACAAAAGGTCAAATTGGAGTATGTTCCTTCTAAGGAACAAGTTGCTGATATTCTCACCAAACCACTGCCCAAGGAAACTTTTGAATATCTGAGACAGAAGCTGGGAGTAGTTGATGCATCATCTTGCTGTTAAACTTGTCTGTTTCAGAGAAAAAGTAGTGTACGCAAGTTTCCTAAGGAGGATCCGTGTACATACGCAGGTTTGGGTAGAGAAAGTTGCGTATATGGAGGTTTGATGGATATCAGAAGGGACAGGCTCTGGTTGAAAATTGTCTAATATGGGTTTGCAAAAGACCATCTGGCACTGGTTCAGGGGGAGCAGATAAACTTCTAATGATGCATTGTTGGCATTGTCTTAGAAGCTTTTGGTTCTAAGTCGCAACTGTTGTTGGTGGAACAATTGCAAAGGGAGAATGGAAGGAAATCATGGTTGCTGATCTGAAATGATGATTGACAGATATTGTTGCTATCAGTTATTGGTGACATTCATAAGTCTTGCTCTACATATTTCATCTCTGTGTCATGTATCTCTTATATGGTGTCAAGGTCATGTAACAACCTATTTTGGTTTCCCCACTATGCCTACGATGAAGATGTAATGTACTTGATTGTCATATGTAATTTTCTGAGGTATCCCCACTTGGTTGGGTGGATGATCCCCACGTGGTTGGGTGAAGGATGTATGTATTGAGTCTTTTGGTGATAGGAAGGTCTTTTACGATGTATGTCATGGTTCGTCTTGAAGAACATCTTTTGCAGATCTTGCCTACAGTCAGGGGGAGCATGGTCAGCACAACAGGGGAGAGATTTCAGTATGTACTAAGGGGAAGCACAACCCTTTACCCTTGATGACAAAGGGGGAGAATGAAAGAGGATCAGAGGATCTTGGTGTTGCCATCAAGTCCAAAGGGGGAGATTGTTGGCATTATGGCATAGGTTTGATGCTATGGCTCTAGTATTGTCCTTGATGGCAACTCACCTTGGTGACAGATCTCAGTTCAGGCACTCAGAAAGAAGAGAAAAACATATACGCAGGTTCATCTAGACGAAGACGCATATACAAGCGGGTTATACATTACAAAAGAGCGTATATGTTGGGGAACTTACTCTTGGTCCATGGTAGTTAGTCCTTGGTATTTGAATCTATGGTTTTGGACCATGGCATCTCGTCAGATGTGTTGATCCCAAGTTTTGGGTTCATGGTATTGAAATGTTATGGTTTTGGACCGTGGTATTGTGGAAGGCCTAAGACTATAAAAGAGGAAGGAGATCTTGTGGCAAATGATGATCTGAATTATCATTGAATATCTGAAAAAGTGGTAGATCTGAATGCTGGTAATTGGGTTATGGTGCAGATCTGGATCTAAATGAAGGAGGAACCTTAGCGCAAAGAGAAGGATAAGTTCTATTGATGGGTCATAATCTTTAAGCTTGAATGATAGTATCTTTGTATGATTTTGGTCTGTTATATGTGGCACTTGCTTGATCTATTACACTGATAATTTGGGTTAATTAGTGTTTTGAATATCTGAAAGAGCGAATTATCCTTTATAGATCTGTACACAGGTTCAATGAAGCAAAGGCGCATATACACGCCGGTTCAGTGAATGAAAACATCGTATACTTAGGTTGTTCCAAAAACAGAAGCGTATGCACGCATGTTTCAGGTTATTGAAATAGCGTATATACTTTAAGTTGTGATCTAGCTGCTTCTGTTTATTGCTGCTGTGTTCTGGGTTCAGTTTTGGTGTGTGGTTTCTGGTACTATGCTTTGGGTACAGCTGTCAGAGGAGTATCTACTTGATTCAGATCTAATTGGTGAAAAGGAGATTGGTTGATGGAGAAATTCTTAATGATTGATTGATGTTCATGGATCCAGTCTGAAAATTTATGAAACATGGTCCTTGGAAGAAAGAGAAGGTTGTAGCCTTCTGTAGGCCAGCACCTACGTACTAGTATCTTGGCTAGTGCAAGGGTTAAAGGGGGTTGTAGCCCCTTCCAAGAGAAGATGGAGAACAAGAGAGGGTTGTAGCCCTCTGCAGGTTACAGCTTGCGTACTGGTGAAGGACTGCACCAATACATTGTAAAAGAAGTTTCTAATTTAAAAGAAGATAAAGACGAATTACAGCAGGTGGTTTTCACCCACATTGGGTTTCCACCTTATATCTTGTGTTCTTGTGTGTGATTGTCTTTCTACTCTGTTTTACTGTCTCTGGTTACTGGTTATTTGATTCTGCATCACAGATTAACAATCGTCATTAGAAATATAAAGTAAATTAAAAGTTTGTTGTGCATACGCGGGTTTCCTTCTGCATAGTTGCGTATATACGCGTGTTTAACTAACTGAAGTAGCGTATATCATTTGTTTTGAAAAAGGAATATTTGACTTAATAATACTGATTCACCCCAACCCCCCCCACCCCTGCCTCTCAGTATTATTTCCAACAAGGTATTGTTCTCTATTTAGTATCCTACATAAATCCATAAATCAGGGAGAAGCCATCAACTTCATTACACTATTTCAAAAATGGGAAAACACAAATGAAATAAGATTTACCAAGAGGAAACATGATTCACATTGATCATGCTTGGAATCACCGAGGAACTTTCACTAATACTTAGAGGGTCCAAATAACCAGTCCATAACATTCAACACACTATTAGTCAAGTCCCCTCATGAATAAGCAAAAAGAACCAAAAGTCGCATCTCAAAATTGAGACCCTGTGCACGCGAAATTCTGGAACCTATCATAAGTGTTTCTTCCCCCTATTTATAAGAAGAGGGGCAAATTGGATTATACTTTCAACAAAATATCTGATTTAGAGCTCCAACTATTTGCTATACTAGTTATCTTGACCTATGTAAGGTGCTATTTCCCAAAACAATTACAATTGGGATCCGATCCCTTCTTGGAAATAAATGGAAATTACAAAACTGAAAAGAAAATTGTAGGATGATTGAGGAAGTGTCCCTTCTTTTTTTCTTTTGAATGACCTCTATTCAACCCACATATTTTTCATGTGTGTCCCTCTACTGCTCAACCAGTTTCCATTCATTATGCCTTAACTGCCTGATTATTTCTTTCTTTGTAGTCAAGTGGAGCCCCATGTTGAATCATTAAGCACTCTCGAGCCCTCCATATTGGTACACCACTGCACTATACTCTTATTCAATGCTGGAGCTGCCAACCCATCCATCTTTAAAAGATTTGTATCATGCTCCTAGTCTGCCTAGGGATGCATTTACAATGTAACAAGAAGTATTTCAGGTGCAAGCCTTCATCACTAAAATATTACGAAACAGGCGCGTTCTGATTTCCTCTTAGGCCCCTTTTGGTATATCCCCTTTATGCTATTTCCTTCATATGACAAGGGACTATGACCAAGTGATGAGTCCTCGGGTGTTAAGGCCTTCAGGCTCATGTCTAGCGACTTCTTTGCTTTGTTATATGAAATCCCTCACTTCGACGTTTTTAGAGGGTTGCCATTGTTATTTTCCCATGAACCCCATGATCGTTGATCCGCGGGGTCAGGCCCATCGGGAGTACCACAATCACATTGCGGCAGGGGAAGGCCCTTTTAATTTCTTTCTCAATGTTATCCAACTATCAAGATGCAGGGGTTGTATAGGCCAGATCACATAATATATCACATTTGGGAGGATCCCCGTTTATCACAATTGCAAGCCTGAAAGGAACTTGGGCGAAAGAAATACTTTTCTCTGCACAATCATTGATTGGTGATTTGTGGGTGGGGTGGATGTCATCACTGCCACGTGTCACTCTATGAGTGGTGACACGTGTCACCTTGAAATTCCCCTATAGGACCCCTGCAAATGATGAATTTGAATGCCACATGTTGTTAGGTCCCTATAATACTAGTGATTCCCCCATTTCTATTATTATTGTAGCCTTTATTATTATTGTTGTGCCCCTATTTCCCCATGTTGTTATTATTGTGCCCCATAGAAGGCCACTATTGTTATTTTTGTTTCCTTATATTATTATTGTTATGTCGGCTTTGGTTAAATTGTGACCCCTTAGTCTCCTATATATAGAAAGGAGGTTCATTCATTTGTATCATCAAAGAATTGTTAATTTGTGTAATGTAAAGGAGGATTCCCCATCAAAGAGGCTGATTTCTAAGTCATTGATTTATTTTTCTCTCTTTTTTGTGAGTTGGTTTCATAACATTTGGTATCATAGGTTTGGATTCTAGGGTTTCACTGCTCCAAACAGGTCATCATGTAATTGTCTCTATAAATTCTTGTCTGTGACGTTTCAGAAGCTAAAACAAAAACCCATTTGAGATGAAATGTCATTGAACCTTGGGTCTGAATTTTCGATCTTTTATTGCTATATTTTAGGAGATATGATCCAAGGATGATATGGTTTTTGCAGGATCCTGAATTTTATCACAAACAGGTGACCTGGGGAAAATTTTCATAACTATTTTTCTGAGAATTAGATTGAAATTTCATAAGAATTTATAGAAATAGGATGAATTCTCGCTTTCTTTCTATCGGTTTCAAGTCCTAAGGTCAAAACAATGACACGGGGAACTTCATACAAGTTTGCTCTACTGAAGCAATCTATAATTAGGTCGTCATGGGAGATTTGGCATAACTCTTCCTTGGAGAATCCAATCTTGATCAGACTTATGGGGTTAGAAAGATGACTCAGAGATATATCGCAAGAAGAAATTTTAGACCTTGGAGATCCAAAATTATAGAGATACAACAAACTCAATATATAGCTCCTACAAAGTGAAAAATGGTGTGTAGTTTTTTTAAAATGTTGCATAAATTTGGTTTGAAAAACTAGTTTGAAGGGATTCAAAGGGCATAGTGAAGCATTTTTGTCATTAATTTATTCCTCGAAGAAAGAAAATGGGAACACTTATTAAGCAACCTGAAATCTCTAGCATGACTCATGAAGAAGAGGAAGAAATGCAATATGATATATCAAAATTACGAAACCAAGTGCAACAAAATTCACTCTCGCAAAATGTAACATAAGCTAAGATGGATGGTTTAAAGAAAGATGTATAAGCTAATATGTATGGCGTGGAAGGTAATATGGACAGTCTAAAAAAGTTCATGGAAGGTAATATGGATGGTTTAAAGGAAGGCGTAGAAGCTAAGATGAACGATATGGAAGCTAATATGGATGGCGTGGAAGCTAAGATGGATGGTTTAAAGAAAGGCATGGAAACTAAGATGGAATATTTGAAGACAAACTTGACAAATGTTCTAAAATAAATTCTTACTAAGGGAAAAAGTGTAGTAAAGGAAACTCACGATGAGAAAAAAATAAATTTTATTCATGATTTTATAGACTCTAACATTGGATCGAAGACCCACCATGTTACAAAGATTGATATGAGGAAGTTTGATGGCAAGGATTCCATAACATGGATACTACAGATGGAGAAATATTTCGATGTTCATAATGTGAAAAATGCATAAAAGGTATGCATTGCAACTTTATATTTGGAACCAAATCAGTTTGTATGGTATCAATGGCCTTGCTCTTATAAATAAATTGCCACTTGGGCAATTTCTATGGATGAAATGGTAGCACGTTATGAGGATACAAAAAGAAACACTTTTTTTAGCGAATTGATAAATCTCAAACAAAAGGATTCAACGATGGAGCACATTGAGGACTTCCAAAAATTGAATATAAGGATAAAGGATATTCCAAAGGAGCATAGGATTGATGTGTTCATAGGGACTTTAAAGGATAACATCCAACATGAGGTTCACCTTTGGGAACCTGATTTATTGGAGAAGGCATTTAGGTTAGCAAGAAAAATGTAAAACAAAATTATGGAAACAAGGAAACCTACCACTCATAATTATAAAGAGGGAAGGGTTATTTCCCCTAGCCTTCCACAACCTACAAGGTTGACACCACAACAATTGGAAGAAAAAAGAGAAAAAAGTATTTGTTACAATTGTGATAGTAAATACATTAAAGGTCATAAGTGTTCTGATAAGAAATTATTTTACATAGATTGTGAAGAGGAGGAAGAAAATGAAAAAGAAACGTCAAAAGAAGAGGATATACAACAGGAATAAACCCTAGAGAAAGAAGAAATGAATCCGACCATATCTTGTAATGCATTGGCTATATTACCACTCCTTAAACTATCAATTAGGAGGAAATATCAAGAAGAAAAAGGTATTAGTGTTGATTGATTCAGGCAGTACCCATTTCATTGTAAGATAGCCAAGGAATTGAATTGCTTCCTATATTCAGCACCAGAGTGTCAAGTGATGGTTTCAAGTGGAGGAACCATAAATTGCTCTAGAAAGTGCGATAATATAAAGCTGTCCATCGGAGAATATGTATTTAATAGCCCAATTCTTTCCATTCCAATGGGTGGTGCTAATATTGTACTAGGGGTCCAATGGTTACAATCCTTAGGTACTATAGCTTTTAATTTTCAAGAACTTTTCATGAAATTTTTTTCAGAAGGAAAAGAAGTTGAATTAAGGGTTATCGTAGGGAAGTTGGGAAAGATAATTAGCTCTAATGGAATGACAAAGCTTCTAAAGAAAGAACAAACAGGCATAATTGCACAGTTATGTTCACTAGAGGTTCCCACATCGAAATCATCTATTTCTCTAGATCGCCAAGAAGTCTTGGACAATCATTCCAAGGTATTTGAGATTCCAAAATACCTCCCATGTATTCATGATCATGATCATCCTATTCATTTGATTCCAAGAAATGTTCCTCCAAACATCATGCCTTACAAATACCCCTATGCCCAAAATAATGAAATTGAACCTATGGTTGCAGAAATGCTAGAGGCTAGTATAATTCAACCTAGTCAAAGTTCTTTCTTTGCTCTAGTAGTATTGGTTCACAAGAAGGATAGATCATGGGGCATGTGCCTATATTATAGGGAGCTCAAAAAGCTCACTATTAAAGATAAATTTCCCATTCTTGTCATTGACGAATTATTGGATGAATTGCATTGATCAATTTACTTCACCAAGTTAGATCTATTTCTCGAGATCTCCCAAATGTTTTGGACAATCATTCCAAGGTATTTGAGACTACAAAATGACTCCCACCTATTCATGATTGCGATCATGTTATTCATTTGATTCTAAGAAGTTCCCCCCCAAAACATGTTGACAAGGTGCTCAAACATGGATATATGTAAGTCTTCATGAGATACAATATGACATAGATATTCCTGGAGTACAAGAGGTGGAATATCTATGTCATATTGTATCTCATGAAGGTGTTAAGGTAGAACCTAAAAAAATTAAAACAATTAAGGAATGGAAAATCCCCACATCCACAAAGCATCAACGAGGATTTCTCAGGTTGACAAGGTATTATCACAAGTTTGTTAAGAATTATGGGATAATAGCAACACCTTTAACAACATTATTGAAGAAAGATGCATTTTCATGGACTCTAGAAGCAACTAAGGTCTTTGAACATCTTAAAGAGGCAATGTGCCAACCATTGGTCTTAGCTACACCAGAATTCACAACAAAATTTATTATGGAATGTGATGCCTTAGAAAATGGAATTGGTGTTGTTTTAATGCAAGAAGAAAGACCCATTTCTATCGAAAGTTGTCCAATCAAGGGAAAGTATTTACACAAAGCTACTTCTGAGAAGGAAATGTGGGCAAGACTACATGTACTTAAGAAATGGCGACCCTACCTAATGGGAAGACACATCAAGGTAAAAACAGACCATGATAGTCTTAGATACTTTTTAGAACAAGGATTATCTTTAGAAGAGCAGCAAAAATGGGTCACAAAGATATTGGTTATGACTTTGAAATAATCTACAAAAAAGGGAAGCAAAATGTTGTAGCAGATGCACTCTCAAGAAAGGATGAGGATGTGAAAGCATTTCTCTGTGCCATTTCTATTAACCAACTAGATTGGATAAACAAAGCAAAGGATGAATGAAAGATAGTGTGCCTCTAAATTAGACATAAATTAAGGCCCATGCCTCTAATTTAAAACATAAATTAAGGCCTATGACCATCTTTCAGCACATTAAACCTCTCTTTTTGCATTAGATAATTTATTTTTAACTTTCATATATTCATTAGGAAGGTTTATGAATAATTGAATATTTGTGCCTAATATTTTTTTTTTGTGGAATATTATGACAATATTGGGAAGATTATGAAGAGTTGGAGGAGGAGATAATATAGGGACTTGTTCCATGCTACTGGAGGATCAATAATGAATAATAAGTCAACAAGATATTATGGAATTATGGCACAAATTGTGGAACTCGAATGATTGAGAAAATCTAGGAATGTGTTCCACCAATCAAGGGAGAAGATCCACTAATCAAGGGATTTTGGAGGGGAAAGCTTCCTCCAGCCATGGGGAATGATTTGTAATCAATTTTTGTAAGTACCAAGTCGAATTTTCCTCTAGGGAATGATTGAGAAAATCTAGGAATGTGTTCCTTGTCATTTAATGCAAATTCCTAGTATTGGGGACTAGATCCACTAATCAAGGGATTTTGGTGGGGAAAGATTCCTCCATTCATGGGGAATTATTGATAATCATTTTGTATAAGTACCACGTCAAATTTTCCTATATGGAGAGATTTTCATTAGTGTTATTGTGGAGACAACTTGTATTTTTACAGCTCCATTGTATTTTCTTGCAGGGATGTAATTCTATTAATGAAAATAATGAAGATTGGTGTCATGTTCAACTTCTAAATCCTATTCTCCTCCATAGGTCTCTGATTTTTCTTGGGCTTGGCCATCCCAGGAACCTCAGAGCCCTTTTTTATCATTTTCTTTCCTTCTTTTCATTTCTTATTCACATGCATCTCTAGCTTTTATTTCTTTCTATTTCTACATTTAGAATTAATGATTTCTTGTTGTAAGATTGAGTTAAATGGTTGATGTAAGTTATTTTGCAGGATAAAAATCATTATTTAATCCTTGGAAAATCTTTGGAAGTTCATAGGAATCATTTAGTTTCTTGGATTAGTCTTCTTATTCCCAAATCTAGACTGTTGGACCTCATGTTTAGCAAAAGAAGAATAAATTTCTGCTATTTTTTAGAGCATGCTAACGAGCTTCAATTGACTTTATTCCACTTGAATTAAACCAAAAAAACATTCTGTTTCATAACAAAAATTATCCCATTGTATTTTCACTTGATTTGGTTAGGCATTTTTTAGATTTACTAGCTCACTAGTTCTCAAATTTCTAGATTTTTCGACTAGTAATGTATTTTTCTAATTTTTTTGCATATGTTAACAAAGATGTTTTTGAGTTATTCCACTTTGAATAGGGACCTAATACATCCTATTTAATAATAAAAATTTTCCCATCCAATTTTTATTTGATTTTCTTGGTCATTAAACCCTCGCAATATCATCATTTCACAAGGAAACTTCTGCAACATGTTTGAGCGAATCCATCCATCTCCTGACATTTGTTTTAAGTTCTGAGTGATCCTAGGAATTTTCCTATTCCATTCCACACATCTACCACCTTTCCTATGCCTCTCATCACCTCCAACACCTCACATTTTTCTCTCGGTTGTATCCTGTAGGTTTCGTGAAATTCCTACAAGATCATCGTGTGGGTTTTCTTGAAATGGCTTGTTTTGAGGCTGAATTGATGGAAAACCTCTAAGAAGTCACCAAAAGCATCCCAGTGGTCTCCCACACCATCCAACAATCTACTAACCCTTCCATCCAACCTCCAATATCCTTAATTCACCTGCCACATCACTAAAAGAAATTAGTTTGCATACTTGATTTTGCATGAAAAGACAAAAAGACAAAAACATATTTATTTCACTCCCTTTATTTGAATGTTAGTGATGTTTGATGCTTCTTACTTCCATGCTTAGATAGTAGCATTTTCTTCATGATAATTTAACATTATTGCAAGCCTAGTTTCTTGGCTGTCAATTAGGAAATCGTGTGATTTAGCATTGAATTTTCGTCTCTTTCCTTGTACTTTTTTTCTTGTAATAGGTTAAGGTTCCATTTTGAACATTTCATTTTCTCCAATTAGTTTAGGATTTGATTTCAATACATGCACTCCATTACATCATGACAGCAAAGGAAGGACAGATTGTATGTCGCGCACATAGTTTCGACACCTCTTAAGTTTGTACGAACCTCGAGTTAATAATTAAAGTCAGTAGCCTTGGGAGTTGTAGCATTCTTGTTGTAGTACTGAGACTCATCACTTTATGGCACCGTTTCTAGGGAGGTGTCAAAGTATGCATTGTTTTCTTCCCTAGTTGATTCATTTCTTTCTAATTTTTTCCTAAACCAATATATATATACTAATATATATATATATTATATATATATAATATATATATATATATATATTATATATATATATATATATATTATATATATATATATATATATATATATATATATATATATATATATAAATATTCATTAGGCATATTTAATTTCAAAATTATAAAATTGCATTGCATTATAGTTTTCATTCAATCATAAAAACAAAAACAAAATTCTCCAACACCAACCTACCCCCTCATTTGATCACATGGTGCAGTAATAGCGATATCACCATTCACTTTTGTAGGTAGAAGAAGAAGATGGCAAAGAATGTAGAAGAAATTGATGATGATGATGACAATGAGGAAGATCCTATCAGATTTCCCTTTCAAGATACTGATGGAATTGTGCACGTGAAGAACATCCCTCCATATTTTCTTCCAAAATTTCATGGTCTAAGGATAGAGGATCCGGAAACCTTTCCCTTTGAATTTTAGGTTGTTTTTAGATCTTATGGTTACTTATTAAAACCCAAAAAATTGAGATTGTTTCCGACAACATTGAAGGATAGAGCTCTTAAATGGTTCATGAGTTTAGGGATTAATTCAATAATATCATGAAATCGTATGCAAAAGATATTCCTAGAAAAATATAAGGATCATGATCTTAAGTAATAAATCTTCAGAATGAATCAAAATGAAGATGAGAGCCTAAAGGATGTAATAGAGAGGTTCATGTACAATGTTAAGAGGGGAAAATTATATCATTTAGGATCTGACACACTAAAATCCCTCTTACTTAGAACAATTAGGGATGAATGGATTGATCTCCTTAATCTCATGAGTAGAGGTAATGTATATCAATTATCACTTGAAGAAATTTGTGAAACATGCAAACACATATGAAGAGGAAAAGAAAGAGTAGGTAAATCAGCATCAAGTTCAGTAAGTCAAGCTAAACTTGGAAATTTTTTTGATGATTTTAAAACAAAAATTCTTAGCAATCTAACAAAACAAATAGAAATGTTAAGAATGAAAGATGAAGGAAAATAAAATGTTGATATTTGTGTTGCAGAATCACATGATGTTAAACATTGTCCATCATTACCAAGGTTGAAGGAAGTTTACCAAAAGGACAATGGAGCAAGTCAATTGCCAATGCAACTATGTTATGTAGCTCCAAGAGGACCATGGAAGCTTATTCAACTTGATATGATGTAAGAGCCTAATTCACAATTTCAATGTTATGCATATCCACCTCAAAGTAATTGGAACACAATTTTTCCTTAACATTGGCCATCTCAACCCCAAAAACAATCTTGGCAACAAGGTTGGCAAGGAAATTATGGGAACCATCCACGATATCTTCCTCAATATCCGCCATACTAGACTCCATGTTATCCTTACCATTCAACTCCACCACAATCACAACGCAATCGACATCCATCTCAAATTTACACTCATACTCAATTACCTATACCACCATTTCCAAACCCACACATTGAAGTAGCTTAGCACACTTATAATGCTGAGATACAGCACTTCCAAACATCTCCTTTTGAGCTCAATGGTATTCACCATAGTTCAGGAAGTGTATTGCAAAAAATAGATTATCTTAATATCATTGAAAAACTACATCTAGAAGAAGAAGATTCGAAAGAGAAGATTAAAGAATCATGGGTTTCACTTGATGAAGAGCAGACATCAAAATCAGCGATTGAGAGAGCTCCCTCATGGTTACCATCGAATCCTCCATGTATTCAAGAGAAAAATCAACAAAAAAAAGAAGATGTGAAGGTCATGGAAGAAGAAAACATCCAAGATGATCCAAATTAGCAAGTGGACCAAGGGCATCATAACTATATTAAATTATGGTTCCAAATAGTCATTAAGTTGGAGTCATACACTCTTCTTCAATTGTTCTTGATTTCATCAATGTCAAATCATTTTATCTCTCAAATTTAGGTACATGTCAAAGCATACATCTCAAGCCTACACATCATTTTTTCGGTCATCTTGATGTGCACATGGCTCCATTGGAAGTATTCTTATACTTGAAAGTGATCTTGCTTTTCAATTAGGGTAGGGTAGAAAAAAAATGAAAAAAAAAGAAAAAAATAAAAATCTCAGGTGAAAGCCTCCTTGGAGATGCCTCATATTGGCTCATTGATTGAAATCCTCAACGAGGTGGTTAATGGGTTCGAAAAAAGAAAAAAAGAAGAAGAAGATCCTAGGTGAAAACCTCCTTTGAGGTGCCTAGGTAGACCTACTAGTTGAAAACCTCATTGAGGCTGTAAGTAGGCCTAAAAAAAGAAAAAAATAAAAAAACTAAAAGAATCCTTGCTCCATGCATGCATGTACTCTCCAACATCCGCAAGCGATAAGAAGAAGTTGGTACCAAAAGGAAAATTGGTCAAGCCTAGTCAAAAGAAGTCAAATTGTGACTTTCTCCTACTTCGCTCAGATGCTCCAACAAGGCCAAGACCATGCCAATCCATCACCCTCATCTATTTCCACCATCCATTCATCATTCTCAAGCTTCTACCATTCAATTTTCTTGTTTTCCTAAGAAACTACAGGATTCTCTGTTTTACTACAGGATACAAAAATACACAGAGCAGAAATTTGTTTTTGCAATAACATGAAAATCGGGCATCGATTTGCCAAGTTGTTTCAGGGGGAGATGCATATGGATGATGGTAACATGCTCAAGCAATTTCACCAAATCCCAATGCATGGTTTCCAATAAATCGACCTCCATAACCTTCAGATAGTTTTTCATTTTCTTAATATCCCTGCATCCATTTAAAAAGGTGTTTCACGGGGAGATGCATATGGAGGATGGTAACATGCCCAAGCAATTTCAGCGAATTCTAGTTCACGGTTTCCAAGAAAGCGACCTCCATCACCTTTAGCCATTTTTAGTTTTTCTCAAGATCCGTGTATCCATTGACCAAAATTTCTCTATGAGGAGGTGCATAATGATGATGGCAACATGCTCAAAACACTTTATCTCAATCCAATCTACCATTTGGGAGATATGGAAAAAACAAGTCGTTGTCCTATAAACCTACATGATACAAAAAACACCTACATAATTGGTAGTGAGTAGTTTTAAAGGAGATCCAGAGGTCAAAGAAGCTCCTCAGATCTTAGAAGCAACATCATGATCATCAATATCACCATCCAACACCTACACATCAACATCAACTCATCAGCAACATGCATGTCTCTCCAATAACCATCAGGTAGGTATAGGTATGCAATATTCTTGACCTCTTCTCTTGAGAATAAAATAGTTAGAAATTTTTTGTCAATGCATGAGAGATGAGTTTTTATAAGCTAAGGATAGGTTAGCAGTCTCAGCCGCCTTCAAATAGTTAATTGCAGCTCACCCCTTCACTCATGCAATGTTGAAAAGTCAAATTATGAAGGGTGATGATTTCAAGGAATGAGGAAAATAGTTAAAAGAAGAAGTTTTTGCGAAGGCCAAGGTCACCACAAAATTCCAAGTCCTCCATCCACTTCATATTCACTATCTATTCATCATTCATCCATTCTATTTCATTCTTGAAATAAAATAAAAAAACAAAAAAAACAAAAACAAAAAGAAAGAGAGCATCCTCTACATTTTCATGAAATTTTCATTTGCAGGTCAGCAAGGACGGTCAAAGAGAAAAGGAGGATCACAAAGAGGCCCTTGTCACTCACATTTTTATTTTACCACTCATTGTCATTCATTCCTCCACATTTTTGTCATTTTTTCCACTCCTTTACTTCAGTTTACAACGGGATTGTGTTTTCTACAAGATGACTTGTAAGAATTACAGTGACCCGGAAATACTATAGGAGGTAGTCCTAAGGCAAATAAATGGTGGAACAAGGTAGCAGAATGTTGATAAGGGTGTGGAAGACCTTGCCAAACTGAAAAAATAATCAAGAACCATCTTGAATAAGGCGAAGAAGGTAAATTAATGGTCTTAAGAAAGAAGGATCTTTCTTTTCATAAATATGTTTTTTAGCTTGTCCTTGCAGAGCTTATAGCCAAAACTCTTAATGCACAAGAGAGAGGCCACTAGGGCCATGGATGAGGCACAATGAGGTCACTAGGTTGCTCAGAGGATAAGCAACACTTTCAGCAAGGGGGTATGATGGGCCTCTAAATTAGACATAAATTAAGGCCCACGCCTCTAACTTAAAACATAACTTAAGGCCTATGACCATCCTTAAATACATTAAACCTCTCTTTTTGCATTAGATAATTTATTTTTAACTTTAATATATTCATTAGGAAGGTTTATGGATAACTAAATATCTATGCCTAATATTATTTATTTTTTGTGGAATATTATGAGAATATTGCCCAAATTATGAAGAGTCGGAGGAAGAGATAATTTAGGGACTTGTTCCCTGCTACTGGAGGATCAATAATAAATAATAAGTCAGCAAAATATTATTGAATTATGGCACAAATTGTGGAACTCCAATGATTGAGAAAAATCTAGGAATGTGTTCCACTAATTAAGGGAGCAGACCCACTAATCAAGGGATTTCGGTGGGGAAATCTTCCTACATCCATGGGGAATGATTATTAATCATTTTGTATAAGTACCAAGTCAAATTGTCATCTAGGGAATGATTGAGAAAATCTAGCAATGTGTTCCTTGCCATTTAATGCAAATCCCTAGTATTGGGGACTAGATCCACTAATCAAGGGATTTTGGTGGGGAAAGATACCTCCATTCATGGGGAATTATTCATAATAATTTTTTATATGTACCAAGTTTAATTTTACTCTAGGGAGAAATTTTCATTAGTGTTATTGTGGAGAGATCTTGTATTTTTGCAGCTCCATTGCATTTTCTTGCAAGGATGTAATTCTATTGATGAAAATAATGAAGATTGGTGTCATGTTGAGCTTCTAAATCCTATTCTCCTCCATATGTCTCTGATTTTCTTTGGGCTTGGCCATCCCAAGAACCTCAGAGCCCTTTTGTATCATTTTCTTTCCTTCTTTTCATTTCTTATTCACATGCATCTCCAGTTTTTATTTCTTTCTATTTCTACATTTATAATTAATGATTTCTTGTTGTAGGATTGAGTTAAATAGTTGAATTTTTTTTGCAGGATAACAAGAATTATTTCAATCTTGTAAAATCTTTGGAAGTTCATAGGAATCATTAAATTTCTTGGATTAGTTTTCTTATTTTCAAATCTAGATTGCTGAACCTCCTTTTTAGCAAAGAACCGTAAATTTCTACTATTATTTAGAGCATGATAATGAGCTTCAATCAAATTATTTCCATTTGAATTAGACCACAAAAACATTCTAGTTCATAACAAAAATTATCCAATTGCATTTTCACTTGATTTTGTTAGGAAATTTTTAGATTTACTAGCTCACTAGTTCTCCAATTTCTAGATTTTTCGACTAGTAATGTTTTATTTTTATTTTTTTTTCATAGGTTAACAGAGGTCTTCTTGAATGATTCCACTTGGAATAGGAACCTAAAAAATTATATTTAATAAAAAAAATTTCCCCATCCAATTTTGATTTGATTTTATTAGTCATTAAACCATCTCCAAATTCATCATTTCACAAGGAAACTTTGCCAAGCGTTTTGAGCGAATCCATCCATCTCCCGACTTTGGTTTTGCATTATGAGTGATCCTAGGAATTTTCCCACTCCATTACACCCATATACCACCTTTCTTATGCCTCCCATTGCCTCCAAAACCTCACATTTTTCTCTTGGTTGTATCTTGTAGGTTTCTTGTAACTCCTACAGGATCATCCTGTAGGTTTCTAGTACATCCTGTAGGTTTTCCTAAAACGGATTGTTTTGAGGCCAAATTGATCAAAACCCTATAGGAAGTCACCAAATCCTCCCAAGGGTCTCTCGCACTATCCAAACATCTGCTAACCCTTCCATCCAACCTCCAACATCCTTAATTACCCTGCAACATCACCAAAAGAAATTAGTTTGCATACTTGATTTTGCATGAAAAGACAAAAAGACAAAAACATATTTATTTCAGTCCTTTTACTTGCACATTAGTGATGTTTGATGCTCCTTACTTCCATGCTTAGATAGTAGCATTTGGTTCATGATAATTTAGCATTATTGCAAGCACAGTTTCTTGGCAGTTACTTAAGAAATGATGTGATTTAGCATTGAATTTCCATCCCTTTCCTTGTACTTTCTTTCTTGTAATAGGTTAAGGTTCCATTTAGAACATTTTGTTTTCTGCAATTAGTTTAGGATTTGTCTTCAGTACATGCACTCCATTACATCATGACAACAAATGAAGGACACATTGTATGTTGCACACATAGTGTTGACACCTCTTAAGTTTGTACAAACCCCAGGTTGACAATTAAAGTCGGTAAGCTTGGGAGTTACAACATTCTTGTTGTAGTACCAAGGCTCATTATAAGAATGACGAATAAGTGTGGGCACTCATTCAAAATTTACAACAAGATCCCAATACATCTGATACATTTAGCTAGAAAAATGATTCGTTATTGTACAAAAATCAGATATACCTATTTAAGAATTCCCAACTCAAACAAAATATTCTTATGGAATTGCACACCTCTCCCTTAGGAGGGCACTCAAGATTTCTAAGAAATACCACAAGGTTAAGAAGGAATTTTTTTGGGATGGCCTTAAATAAGATATTCAAAAGTTTGTGGCAGAATGTTTAGTTTTCCAACAAAATAAAGTTGAAACAATTAAGACCCTAGGTCTATTACAATGTTTATCCATTACCAGCCAACATTGGGAGGAGGTTTCAATGGATTTTATCATAGGTTTACCCAAGTCCAAATGAAAGAGTTTTATCATGGTGGTATTTTACAAAATTACCAAGTATGCACACTTTTTTGCATTATCTCATCCATTTAAAGTGAGTACAGTTTTTACTGCATTTATGATAACAATTCAAAGGCTACATGGAATCCCAAAGATTATTGTAAGCAACAAAGATCCCATTTCCATTGGAAACTTTTTGACAGAATTATTTTCCTGTCTTGGTACTCAATTAGCTCATAGCTCATCTTATCATCCTCAATATGATGGAAAAATTGAGATAGTAAACAAATGTATGGAAGGATATATTCATTGCTTTGTATATGATAAACAAACACAATGGGTCACATGGTTGCCTCTAGCTAAATGGTGGTATAACACTTCCTTCCATACTGCAGTAAAACTAACCCCATTTATGGCACCTTATGGATATCATCCACCATCTATCACATCATATTTAAGAGAAAATTCTAAGGTTCAAGCAATGGAAGATCACATTGAGCATCAACAACAAGTTCTCCAACTCTTAAAGGATAACCTCACTTTGGTGTAGAATATAATTTAAGAAAAGGTAGATCAATGTCGTAGAGAAATAAGTTTTGATGTAGGTGACTGGGTATTCCTATAGCTACAACCTTATAAACAAAGGTCCCTCAAGAAAGATAAGAAGGATAATAAATTATCACCAAAGTATTATGGTCCGTATAAGGTGTTGCAAAAAATAGGTACTATGGCATATAAATTGGAGATTCCTGTAGCTTCACGAGTGCACCCAGTTTTCCATGTTTCATCCTTAAAGAAGGTTATAGGTGACAAGCTCCCAGTTCAAACAATATTTCTAGAACTTGAAGAGGAAGGAAAAATCATATTGTACCCTGAAGCAGTCACAAAAACAAGAACTCGACAGCTACGAAATCGATCAATTTCAGAGTATCTCATCAAGTGGAAAAAATTACCCACTAAAGATTCCACATCGGAGAATGAGAATTTTAGACAGAAACATTTAGAACTACTCAATTGTTGAAGACAAAACTTTTTTAAAGGAGAGGGGCCTGTTAGGTCCCTATATACTAGTGACTCCCCCATTACTATTGCAATTGTAGCCCTTATTATTATTGTTGTGACCCTATTGTCCCCATATTGTTATTATTGTGCCCCATGGAAGCCCACTATTGTTATTTTTGTGCCCTTGTATTATTATTGTTATGTTGGCTTTCGTTATATTGTGACCCCTTAGACTCCTATATATAGAAAGGAGGTTTTTTCCTTTGTATCATTCAAGAATTGTTCATTTGTGTAATATAAAAGAGGTTTCCCCCTCAAAGAGGATGATTTCTAAGTCATTGATATATATTTTCTATCTTTTTGTGAGCTAGTTTCTAACACGTGTCCTCCATAATGCCACGCCATTTCCGTGAATTCCTTTGTTAAAATAGAATCAACCCCTCCCAACCGATTTAATACTGTATCACAAATCAGCGAGATTGCAAGGTTTTTAAAGTGGTATCCCCTTTCATATGTGGTTGCCAATATCGTAGGATTACAGGATTCACAGCGCCCAAGGCCCTTGACCTCCAATAAACCATACCACCACATGGAGGAGAGAGAAAGAGCTCGTCTATCACTATTTTTGCATGTATTTCCTTTGTTAATCCTTTTCAGTGATCCCGGTGATTCAACATTAGATCGAAAATTGATGATAACACAAGGTTTTGGAGTGCGCGGGACTGTGATGTTAAGGGACGCGTGATCATGGGAATGTGATATAGAAATATTGCGGGATGCGATATGTGGGACCTACATGATCACAGGACTGCAATATAGAGATATTGTAGTATGTAGTATGCAAGACCGCCCTTGACCTCCAATATGTGATACAAAACTCTACCTAGACCCGCCGATAGCCGATTTGCGATTTTGATTGGCTCATGGTCCTGCAATATGTGATTTGCCTTTGTATTTGGTCCTTTTCTCCTTGTCTTCTAGGTTTCCATGGGTAACTTCAACATGCCATATCTTATGATCGAGAGGTCCATTTGCAGACTTCCATATATCGTTAGAAATCTCCTTCTAAGAAATATGCAATGGAGAGGGTCTCATTAATATCTAATAGCTTTTGTGGCTTGGAAAATTGCTCCAAAATTCACTACTTTTCTGCACTCTAGGAAACTGATAACCTTATAAAGAAGTGAGTGACAACAACCTCCATCCTTGTCAACATTGTGGCCAGAAAAACCATTCATCTGAAAGATTTTGTAAGAGAAATCAACCACCTAGAGTGAAGATCAATTATGCATGGATTGATCCTTGAAAGTGGTCATCTACAATCAAGAAATTGACTATGTGTTACCATAGAATTTAGTCTCACATTAATACAGCTATTGCAACCAATAATGAACAAATGGTACTCTCATGCACCTAAAAGCAGGAGTACAACGATGAAAATCTCCTACACCGGACGGGGGGAATTTAGAATTTAGAAATAAAATGTAGATGAATTATCCAGGTGGATGTTCATGGCCACCCACCTATCCCACCTTGATCCCCACAACTATCTATTTCAGTTTTTCAATTTCCTTAATTGTAGCACAATTTACTAGTTTTGGCAGTTTTTTGGGTCATGAGGTCCTAAACGACGTTTTTTGGGGAAAACAGGGGCCAACACAGGTCACTCTCTAATGTTGGTCAATCAAAAGTTGTAGTCCTTGGATAGATATTTCTAACAAGGTATTTTTTGCATCAAACGGAGATCATATGCCAAAGTTACGACCCCGGGAAGTTGTTGTACCGATTTACCCAAATGGGGCCCATAATTTGGTGCTTCATCTCCTAGGGTTACGTTTTTGGATGTTAGGGTTTTCCATTGATCCTCATCAATAAATAGGCCTTCGCGCCTCATTGTAACATAGTTCAGAGGCATGTAGTCACCACATCTCTTCTCAGAGATAAGCAACCATCACCCGAGCTATTATATTTCCAATTTTTTTGTAAGAATATTTTAGTATTTTACACTAATGAAATGAATTATTATTTCTACTGCATCTCTATATTTATGGTTATCTCTGTAATTTGTTGTGCTAGTGTTTAAATCTAGATCAATGATTGTTTCTCCTTTCAGCGGACAAAGGGGGAAATGATAATGGAATTAAGGGTGGTTGTCAAACAGAAAGTCTCGACAACATCAACAAAAGTAGCCAGTGGCATCATCAGATCAGCTAGTGGGCATCATCAAAAAATCAGTTAGTGGGCATCGTCAAATTAGTCAGTGGGCATTCTGAACATTTTGTGAGTGGACAAGCAAATTCACCAATGGGTGCCTTCAACATTTTGTCAATGGACAAAGGCTGTTGATTGAAGGATAGATGGATCCTTTTGTATCTTGGAACCTGATGGAGTTGTCAAGAAATCTTAGAGATGTATGAGACTTACAGCTGATTCATGTTCTCTTCAAATTGGAGCTTTTTCAGCATCCAAGTTTGGAGGTTTTTCAGGCAGTGTTTTTTGAGGATCAATAGTTTCAGCATGAGAACTTGAAAGGTGGTCCATGGTTCTTATTTTGGACTTATGATCGAGGGGGTGAATGTTAGCCCCACTCTCATGGGTAGAGGTGATGTACATCAATTATCATTCGAAGAAATTTGTGAAACATGTAAACGCATATCAAGAGGAAAGGCAAGAGTAATTAAATTAACATCAAGATCAGTAAGTCAAGCTGAGCTTGGAAATTCTCTTAATAACTTCAAAATAAAAATTATTAGCAATTTAAGTGAACAAGTAGAAATGTTAAGAATGCAAGATGAGAAAAAATAGGATGTTTATATTTGTGTTTTCCATGTAGAATCACATGCTATTAAATATTACCCATCATTACAGAGGTTGATGGAAGTTTACCAAGAGGACAATGGAGCAAGTCAATCAACAAAGAAGCTATTTTATGTAGCTCTAAGAATACCATGGCAACCTATTTAACCTAGTATGATGTAAGAACCTAATTCACAATTTCAAGGTTATGCATATTCATCTCAAAGTAATTGGAACACTTTCTTTCCTTGGCAACCTTGGCCATCTCAAACCGAAAACTAATCTTAGCAACAAGGTTCGCAAGGATCTTATGGGAAAAATCCACAATATCCTCAATATTTTCCTCAATATATCCCATACCTAACTCCATGCTATACCTACCATCCACCTCCACCACACCCACAATCCCAACCACATCTATCTCAAAAATCCACTCCCACTCAGCTACCTGTCCAACCAATTATGAACCCAAAGAATCTAGTAACTCAACCCACTTACAATGTTGAGGTACAACACTTCCAAACAACTCCTCTTGATCTAAATGGTATTCATCTTAGCTCAGGAAGAGTATTGCAAAAATATATTCTCTTGATGTCATTGAAGGACAACATTAAAAAAAATAAGATTGAAATGAGGAAACCAAAGAATAATGTGTTGCACTTGATGAAGAGCAGACATCAGAATCATAAATTGAGAAATTTCTCTCATGCATGGAAAATTTTAGGGCTTAATGTTCACTTAGTGGGCTAATTTTCCATGATTTTTCCACAAAAGAGATTCACCAATTTCCAATTTTTATAAAAGATGATTCATCCAAATTTTAGAATATAAAATTATTTTACCTTAAAAATCACCAACATTATATAGAGACTATATATAAAATCATTATCAATTTGAATAATTTTACAAATATATCAATAAACATTTTATAGTTTGCATATTATGGATTAATGAGATTCACCAATGTTTTTAAACTTCAAGAAAAATTTCCATCCTTAAGATTTTCCTTGCCCTCATGTGTACCATTATATCTTCCATGTGTTCACGAGAATAATCAACAAAAAGAGGAATATTTGAATGTCATGGTAGAGGAGGACAGAAAGAGATCCAAATGAGCAACTCGACCAGGGGCTCCACAACTATATTGAAATATGGTTCTAGACAATCATTAAGTTGCAACAACACACTCTTCTTCAATAATTCTTGATCTCATCTCAGTGAAAGCAATTAGTTTATCATATTTAGTTACACGTCAAACAACATCTATCGAGCCTGCACATGATTTTATTTGTCATCCTGATGTGCACATGGCTCCATTGGAAGTAGTCCTATACTTGAAAGAGATTTTTTTCTTTTCAAGTACGATAGGTTAGAGGAATAAAAATAAAATAAAAAAGAGGAAAAGAAAATAAAATCTTTGGTGAAAACCTCCTTTGAGGTACCTAAGAAGACCTACTAGTTGAAAACCTCATTCAGGCATCTAGTAGGCCTAAGAAAAGAGAAAAAAAATAGAAATAAAAAATTCTTTGCTCCATTTATCTCTCATTGATGAATGCAAATGTTCTCCAACCTTTGCAAGCAAAAAAATACAAGTTAGCACCAACATAAAAAGTTGGTTAAAAATCTAGTCAAAGGAAGTCAAACTTGGGCTTTCCCCTTCTTTTCCTAGATGCTCCAATAGGACCAAGGCCATATTAAGCCATCATCGTCCATTTCCAACATCCAACCATCATTCCAAATGCATTCATTTTCCTTCTTGTCCTAAAGTGCTACAGGAAGGATTTGCTTTTACCATATCTCAAAAACCATCAATACACTAGCTGATATGTTTGATAGGGAGATGAATATGGATGATGGTAACATGCTTAAGGAATTTCAAAAAATTCTAGTGCACACTTTTCCATAAATCAACCTTCATCACCTACAACCATTTTTATTTTTTCTCAAGATTTGTGCATCCGTTAGACAAGATATTTTATGGGGAGATGCATAATGATGATGGAACTATTCTCACACAATTTTAGGTGAATCCAATCTATCGTTTAAGAGATATGGATAAAAAGGTTCTACTACAAGAGCATTCCAAAATTGCTACAATAGTGACCATGATTGCTACAGGATTGTGATCAACATAGAGAGAGGGGTCAGATCCTATGTTTTCCTTGGGGAAATGAAAAAAAAGTCTAAAACATCTCCATCATCCATCCTCCACACCATTTAGTGACTTTTCCTTCCAAAAAATTCATCTTTGTTCATGAAAAATCCCCATTTTCACCTCATCTTTCATTACTTTCACCACAAACAAGGTTTTTCATCCTTGTCCATAGATTGATCATAAATTTTCATTTTTATTGGAGTATTTATCGAAAGATTAATGTGATATTAGAAGGGTATGTGTGACTACCATAAGAAGACACACAATCCTGTAGCAGTCCTCATAGATCCCACGGGAGATAGTTGGAAGCACCAAATTAAAGAACCAACCATCATGAAGGAAATGGAGAGTCATGTCCTTGATTTTGTGTAGCTAAAGGACCCTTTGTTAGTTGTTACAAGATCCTTGATCACTCAAGAAATAGAAACATCTGATCCAAAGAGAATCTTCATGAAGAACATACCTACACCATCAAGCATCAGTCAACAAGAGAACATACAAAAATACATATATTTCTCAAGAAATTGTAGAATACATGCACAACAACCTTACCTCTATTTATAAATGACATATGATCAGCTACAACAATCACATCAAGTGCATCTCAAGAGAATAGCAACAACATCAGCAATATAACCTAGAGGACCTCCAATATATTATCACATACAACTTTAGAATCATCAAAGGCAACCTCCACAACTACAACAACATCCTGCACAAAAAAACACTCATGGTAAGGCACATGTATGCAACTCTCTAACCTCACTCTTCAAACCTATTCTAGCTTGAGAAAGAAAGGTCTTTTATAGCCAAAATTAATAGCAAGAAGCCTCGGTCTTATCTAGTAAGTCACTTAACTTTTCTCCAAAGGATAGCCACATGTGGGAGATAAATGAGACAAAAGTGAAAAAGGACTTAAGAAAGTGGGATGTTGTCATGGAGTTCAAAAATTAGTTGGGGTTCAACTTAGTTAACTCAAAGCACTCTGAGTTTTGCATGTAACAAAAAAAAAGAGAAAAAAAATAAAATAAAAAAAGTAATAATAAAGGAAGAATAAAGCAAGAATAAAAATAAAAGGTGGACCCACCACTCCTTGGCATGCAAAGATTAGTTTCTACAAAATATGGGTTGTGCGCTAGAAGATTAGAACAAGATGCTACATGACCAAAATAGAGCTACAATAGGAAGAACAAAATTGCTACAGGAAGAACAAAGTTACTACAGGAAGGAACAATTTTCTACAAGAAGTTATCAAAGTGCTATAGGAAAACAAATTTTGTGTAGAACAACCACCAGAGCCTTGGGGAGAAAGTAAATGTTAAAATTATGCAACTGCAACCAAATTCTGCTTTGGACAACTCACATGATGGAGATAATGATTTCATTTAAGTTTTCTTTTTTAGAGGACCAAAATCGACCTAAATATCACCTTATTTGGACAAGCAACAATTGGTTTTTGGATTTATATATTTACTTGTGTATATTGGATTAGGTCAGTCCTACGCACATATATAATTGGACAAGTCAACATCAACATCAAGTGGACCCTCATGAAAGCCTATAAATAGAAGATACCGTAAGCTCATTCGAAGACAATTATCAAGCACTCTCTTCTCTCTTCTATTGTTTGGTTCGCACAAGTCTGATAGAAGAAAGCTGGTGTAAAGGGTCTGAAGCTACAAGGTCGAAGCTCATTCATGTCTAGGGATTTCGTTTCTCATATGCACACTTGTAAATAAGGTTTGTCATACCTATACGCTCACACAGTATGGTCAAGGGAGTGTGCAAGAGACTAGGATTTCCACAGTCCAATTTGGCTTAGGACACTTGCATGTAGTTCACCTGGGAGCATCCAGCTCAGTCTTAGACACTCACATAGAGTGTCCCAGGGAGTGTCTAGGAGAAAAAGATAGATTAACAATACTTTGAAGTTTCCACTCAGTGACAACAACATTTAGCAGTTGACTACAATTAGTGACAGGGCATTACAGTCCACATGATCATGGTTTTCAAGTATAAGCATGTTTAAGATCATTTCATCGATGCTCTAGTTTATCTTTTCATTGATGAATATATGGATCACTATACTCTCTTTTACTGAATCATTTTATGACAATATATAAGAAGAATAATTTGCAAGGGTTTTCCCCATAGTGGGTTTTACATTGGTCTTTGACCAATCTTAGTGTCTCTATGTGTGCATGTTTTTCTTCTATTGCTCCTTTATGTTCTGTTGCATTGATGATGATGATGATATTTTTATTTATAAATAGTTGCATATGTTGATGAACAATTATATAAATTCAAATAATGTTATAATGTTATGGGGTTAACTTAATGTGCTAATGAATAAATGGAATTATCAAAGAAAAGAAAAATGTATGCCTATGAAAAATTAACATATTATCAGAGCTAGGCTGAATAAAATCCATGGACATCACCTCAATGATGATGTTATGTTCCTATACCAATAGGTGTCATAAATTATGATTGACTTAGTTTATCTATGTAATATGTACATACCTTTGCTTTCTACAAATGTTTTCCATATTCAAAAAATTCAAAAAAAATGTAAAGAGGGTATATGCTGAAAGAAAATCAAAGGATCAAAAGAATAAAAAGAAAAGGTCAAAAAAGATGAAAAATGAACCCCAAGAAAAAGAAAACCATGAAAATGTGCAAGTCCAAATTCCACTACTATTTACTTTGATAAAAAATAAGAGGTTCTGTGTAGCTTGTCACTTAAGCCACAATCCATGAATGGTCAAATAGTGTAAACTTGGCTATTTCATGTTTTCAATTTCCATGTCTATAGATAGAGAATAAAATCTGACCAAACAGTGTAATCTTGGCATCTAATTAGATTAGGTAGAATTAATAAAAGGAGCTCAACTATTTAATATAAGACCTTGGATGTAATAACGATAGACTTAGATGGATTTCCATTGTAAAAAAAAAAAAAAAAATTGATAAGAGTTTGCCAGTTTAAGTGTACCCTAATAAAGAGTAGAAAAAATGGTAGGATGTGTAGATGGGTAAATAGAGGAATGGTTGCATAATTATGCATGATGAATAGTTAAAACTCATATCATTTACTTTCATCATCATGTGGCTTTAAAAGTATGGATAACAAGGAAACATCTACACAAATTCAAGTGTTTGATTTCCACATTCATTTTACCCTTATTTCACTAATTTCCCACAAGTAACAGTCAAAGTGCCCAAAGACTTAAAGTTAAAGGGGCTCAGAGCATTTCTCTGACTTCTGGAGGGACCAGACCCTCAGCCCAATGACTTATAAGGTCTAAAGGCTAAAACCCCACATCAACATTAACCCCCTTCATCATTCACTCATTTTCCCAAAAAAAAACCCTTTTCCTAGAGTAAAATCACTATTTGCCGAGGAAAAATAATTATCCTCATACAAAACTCCTTCTCAAAAAAAACTGACAAAATGCACCAAAACCTAAGTTATAATGTTTAAATACGAAAATCTGAATATATTTCGAAACATTTTACTTAGTGCATTATTATCTCCGTTTCCATTTCATATTAACATTAATTTATTATAGTTAACTCCTGGAAAATACACCTCGTCCCCGTATATATTATTAGAATCCCTTATATTAATATCCCACCCCGATTTGAAATATAAACCTTAATAATGAAATAATTAGAAAGATTAATTAATCGATAGATTAATTAATCTATCTACGATCAATTAAGATGTATAACCCTCCATTGATTAAAAAGGAATTAATTAATCAACCTATGATTAATTAAGAGCCTTCCTCCAATCACATCGCCCCTGACGTCATTAATCACCCTAATCCATAGTTATTATCCCATCAAGCCCCTCCATTAAATCCCAATCAAGTCACTTCCCTGACCACTGTACGATCTGACCCCTTCAGATCTAATGGCTGACACTCATATCAGGTGGCCTCCGATGTCGAACTTTACCCGCTCGATGTGAGCGGTTTTACTGCTCACCCTGCCACTACATGTTGCCCGATGAATGGCATTGACTGGACCACTCCCAATACCGCCATACCCTCATAAGCGGTACAATAGATTTCGCTTACCACCTCTACTTACCACCTTCGTTAAATGACAAAACATCACTTCTGTCACTTTCTAGTGCCAAATGTCACTTTTCCATTATACATGCCAAAAGCATTGACTTTGCAAATAAACCCAAAAATACTCATTATTTTCATTTTACCAAGAAAACAACCTTTTGTTCTCCATGCACACTTAGAGTACATTCGAGCTGTCACCCTACTTCCAACTATCAACCTCCAGAAGCAGTTGAACTCTAGATTGCCATCGCAGACCCGTACGCTCCATGTAAACAGTACACCAGAGCCATTTGTCCCTCCATGCAACCATAACCAGGTATTTACCCCATTTCAACTGAAAAACCCTATTTTCCATACTGAACCTGAACTAAATTGTGGTAAAAATTAAGTAATTTAGTGAAATTAAGTTGTTTAACAGTCTTAACACTCTCTGAGACGACCCATTTTTCCATAATTCCCTAAAAATTATCTGCCCTCATCCTTGAATCCATAAGAACCAAGGATGGACGTCCTAGTCACCTTAAATGTCATGCCAGTAACCACTCCCCAAAGAGATTTAGACCATCTTCCCCTGGCTGACAAATATTTTCATATAAAAGACCTTACCTTTGATGAAAGCCCTTTGAAATTGCATTGCAAATACCCAAATATCTACTTGAACCATGCAGATAAGATAGGTCTCTGGGAATCAAACCTACCCAAGTATCAATGTCCCAAAGTTCATGTCTTCCCGGAAATTATTCATTACTGCCATGCAAACTATGACCTTATTATGAAAGTTGTAATGTCCCCAGACCAGAAAATCCTATTCACCATTACAGCTAAGTCCATAAACAAGATGTTATAGTTGCATCTTGGTCAAGGCATCACCCCCATATCCATTACTGATTTGATTGAAATATTCTCCAAGCTGTCTAGTTCTAGAAGTACTCAAATCCTCTAGACTTTCATTTCTGAAGAAAAGCACATGCCAAAGGATCCCCCTCCTTACATGTCGCCCTTTTTTTCTGATCTAGGCAGAGACATCACAACAATGTTATCATGCATTTTAGGTTCTACAACTAATGAATATGTAGATGAGACTATTTTTGCTGGCATGTCTATTTTTACCGCTAGTCAACCTCCTGTAGTCAAGTTTGATTATGAAAAATTCATCGTAGATAAAATGAATGATCAGTTTATGAGACTTGAAAATGAGAGGGTATTCACATATTCATCAGTACTGTATCATTTGTTTCTCTACTACCAAACTAATAAGTTTCCCTTCTCTGTCCAAAAGTTTGATACTAGAGGGAATCCTAGATCTATCATCTTCTGGACTATTCTATTCCACATGTCTTGTTATTATCACCATCCATACATAGATTTTATTGACCTATTTGCACATCTAGTGACTACAATGTTATTAGGAAGTCCCCCTCCTAGAATTAGTGGAGACACTAAGAGGGTTCTCCAGCTGTCCAAACAATACTAAGTAGGGGATTGGTACTTGTACCAAAACCATACTGAAATCAGAATTTATGTGTGTGAGCTTCCTCCTTACAAGTTACCTATATATCTCCCCATGCGATTATTTGCTTTAGAGTACTACAGAAAAATGATCAATTCTAATGGGATTCACTTTGTCAAAACCAAGAAGAAGGCCCAACTAAGAATAAAGGATCATCTAGGCCCATTTATTTGCAATAACAGAGAAGCAGGAAAGGAGGCAAATGAAATCCTCCAAAGATTGAAGTTAAAACAAAGTTTCATATGGGCCTATGACCCCCATGGATTCATTTGTAACAAAAGGCAGAAACATAAGCTATCTCCTTATATCCACCATAGGATCCCATAAATTGAACAATATGCCAATCAATGAGAATGGGTGGAAGGCACTCTAATAGATCAAGGTAGCACCCAAGTTGAAGTTGACAATGTAATGGTGGACTTAGAAAGAAAGTTTGATGAAGCTTCATTTGTACAGGTGTTTGGAGAAATTTCATCACGAAAGCAGTCACAAGAACAAAGCATACATTCATCATAGCAACAAGGAACCTCAGAACAACAAGAAGAGTCAAAGCAGCCTGAAATCCCAGAGGAGCTTGCTCAACCTGAATAAATCATTAGCAAACCTCCTGTCTTGTAGACTCCTCTAATTGAGGAGAAAAATTTAAAGAGAACCCAAGATGAAGCCACTCCTTCTACTATGCCTATTGATCAAACTTTTGTTAAAAGGCAAAGGTTAAACCCATATGCAGAAGATGAGTATAGTGAGGAAACAATAGGCAACTCAATAGTCGAAAGAAGTGACAGTAGGCCAACCATTCCAACAAGAGGCACACCATCTGTCTCATAGATACAAGCATTGGAAAGGCAACCTAGCACAGAGGTATCTTCTTTTAGAGCTCCCTTTGAACAAAGTCTGGACATTAATGGAAAGTACAAAGAAATTAAAGCAATGAATTAGAAACTAAAAGCTCAAACTTATGCTCACTACCTCAAAATGGCTCCGACTAACCAGACCATGCTTATGTCAGCTTTTGACATAATGGAAGGAAAAATGTAGATGAGCTTCTTCAAGCCAACTGTGCAACAACCAAGATCCATTGCTGATTATTTAAAGACTAATTGTGAAGTTTTGGAAAAGGATATCCATCCTATTGACCAAACAGAACTGCACAAGTAGACTGGTGAAATGGTTTATTCTACATTGACTAATAAGGCCATCATAACACATCAATTGCAAAACTCATTGCACAATACCATTGCACAACTACAACTAGAAAAGGCCTCCTCTCAAGCTAAAGACACCAACATAAAAACTCTAGAAGACTTTGTGATAGAATTAGGACATGATCCCAAAGATGTCAAAGCAGTTGAACAATTGATTAAAAAGAAGAATGATTATATAGCCGCACTAAAGAAGTAGCTCAAGATCCCTCTTCTCCACCATCCTCAAACTACATAAGTCATAGAGAAACAAAAGGAGGAAGAACTTATGGAGCTAGTCCTTAAGTTAAATGATCAGTTAAAAGAAACTAAAAAGGAATTGGTAAAAGCAATATAGTCTAAGCAAAGTGAGCTAGCCACTGCCCCTTAGAATGTCATACCCACAGTTTCTACAACAATACCCTCCACTCTGACAGCTTCTTTGGCACCAACACTTCCACCAGTGACAGCATTGCCAGTAGTAGAGACTATTCCAACTAAATGTACATCAACTGGTACAGTGATCTCAGCAGAAAAAATAGATGAGATGATTAAAGCCATGGAACAAATGAGTATCCAAGCCACAAAATTGAAAAAGCTCAAAGAACAAATATCAAGTATGGAAACAAACTATGAACTTGCCAAATTCAGAACAAAGAAGAAGAAAGAAAAAACAAAAGGATGGAGGAAAGAATTAGAGTCCTGGAGAAGGACTTGACATTAGAAAAACCACTAGGAGACATGAGAAATATATTGTGTACCAATATCATTGATTCCATCAATGATATTTGGCCTTCTATCAAAAAATGTTTGAATAGACTAAATTAATAAAAATAGTTGTAGAAGCTATACAGAAGATTAAGGAAGAACTGGGAGATAAGCCCAAAGAGGCAAATCAGTTAATTGATTTCTTGAACCACGAGAACAGGTACCAACTAGATAAGTTAGAGATTGAAGATAAAATAGCCACTATTATTGAAATAAATAAATATCTTACTAAAAGGAACTTAATGCTTAAGTTAGAGAAAAGGTGTAAGAGTATTCAGGCAGATATATATATCTTCATGTTGAAGTATGGCATTTTGAGAGAGAAAGGCCTTCCTAGTCCACTGGTTATACATGATAAGTTAATGCCACAGGAAGATTATATTGAAAGGCTAAATAAACAGGCAAAGAGTCAAGTGAGTTCTTCAGGAGTAAAAGCATTACCTACAGGAAAGGTACTTTATGATAGCCTAGAGAATCTATTTTACATAGAACATGAAGTAAAACATTTGTTCGCCAGTAGGCCCAATTTTCCTAAGTACATAGAAGCTGATGAATTTTACAGAAATATGATCAAGATAAAATTACCAGATAATGAACGGTGGATGTTAAGAAACCAGCTCACAAAAAGATAGAAAAGAGAGATCAACGCCTTAGAATTCAGCCTCTTCTAGGGGGCAACCTCCTTTACATTACACAAATGAACAATTCTTGGATGATTCAAATGAAAAAACCTCCTTTCTATATATAGGAGTCTAAGGAGTCACAATATAACCCATCTGACCTAACAATAATAATATAAAGCCACAAAAATAACAATAGAGGGATTCTATGGGGCATAGTAATAAAAATATGGGGACAATAGGGGCTCAAAAATATTAATAAGGGATACAACTACAATAGTAATGGGGTAATCACTAGTATTATAGGGACCTAACATGCTCCTCTCCTTCAAAAAAGTGTTGCCCACAATGCCTGAGTAGTTTTAGATGCTTCTGTATAAAATTCTCATCCTCCCATGTGGAATCTTCAGCGGATAAGTTCTTCCACTTGATGAGATACTTTGAAATTGATCGATTTCGTAGTTTTCGAGTTCTTATTTCTGTGACTACTTCTAGTTCCAATATAATTTGTCCTTCCTCGTCAAGTTCTGGCAATATTGTTTGAACTGGGAGCTTGTCGCCTATAACCTTCTTTAAACATGAAGCATGGAAAACTGGGTGCACGCGAGACGCTGCAGGAAGCTCCAATTTGTATGCCATAGTACCATTCTTTTGCAACACCTTGTATGGACCATAATACTTTGGTGATAATTTATTATCCTTCTTAGCTTGCATGAGGGGCATTTGTTTATATAGTTGTAGCCGTAGGAATACCCAATCACCTACATCAAAACTTCTTTCGCTGCGATGTTGATCTGCCTGTTGTTTCATTCTATTCTGTGCCAACACGAGGTTATCCTTTAAGAGTTGGAGGACTTGTTGTTGATGTTCGATGTGATGTTCCACTGCTTGAACCTTAGAATTTTCTCTTAAATATGATGTGATGGATGGTGGCTAATATCCATAAAGTGCCATAAATGGGGTCATTTTTGTTGCTATATGGAAGGAAGTGTTATACCACCAGTCAACTAGAGGCAACCCTTTGACCCCTTGTGTTTGTTTATCAGATATAAAGCAACGAAGATATCCTTCCAATCATTTGTTTACTATCTCAGTTTGCCCATCAGATTGAGTTGTTGTAATCAAGGCTGGATTGGTTTACTGGATTAAATAAAGTTGAGGACATTTCACTCGATTCATGTGCACTGTGGGAAAAAAATAAGTATAATTTCTTTGGGTTTGAATATTGTTTTCATTGATGTTACGAAATATCATATTTTTTTTCTTATAATTCTTAAAAGCAAACGAAGAATAATATCATCAGAATTAGCTTAAGTGCTCTCTGTTTTAACGATTTTCTTATCTAATGTTTTCTACTAAATTTCTTAAGTTCGGGAATTCTTAGTTGCTCCCTCACTTCTGTAATTCATTCCTTCTATTGGCCCCTAGTACAGGATTCTTAATTGCCCTTGCTACTTTCCAGAACTCCCTTCTTCATCTTGACCCCTATTAAAGATTCTTCATTGCCTTTAGCCCTGGTTAAGATTTCAATCCATTAAGATTTTCATATTTGTCCCTACTATGCTAGCTTGCCTTGTGAACTCTTACCTCACTGATTAATCAAATCCTGTTAGAGTTTTCCTACTTGACTCCATAGCCCAATGGCCTTAATACCTACTTTGCCTTCACGGACACCTTCGGTTAGCAGGTGGCGCTACGTCCACATGAAAATCTAGGGTTGATGCCCCTTGGCCTATAACAAGATCTGACCCCAAGAGCTTTCGGCAATTGACTGTGTGACCTCCCAAATGGCAAGGCCCCGACTTGATCGATTGAGCTAAGTCTTGGGACCCATCTGTTTCCTTAATTCCACCAAAAAAATCAAAGCAAATCCCTTAAGCATTAAATAGCTAGCCTAATATCATATCAAAACAATGCCAAATCATAAAGATAGAGCCCTCTTTGAGTGTAGATTGGCTAGGATCTATACTTAAAAGATTGGTTTGTAGTTACCTTGGATTCTTTCCTTCTTTCAAATAACTTCTAAGAAAAATATGAGTGATAACAAATGACACCATGGATGGAAGAAAGAAGAGGGTGGTGGAGACCTAAAATAATTCTAGGGTTTGAAGAAAACCTTAGGCAACTTGATTATTAGGGTTTGATGGATTCTATGAGGTTAGGGTTGGAAAGAAAATCTTGGTATATGGAAAAGACATGAGATATAGTATGGTCAGTGCACTTGTGAAATACTTGACGAAGCCCTAAATGGGATAATTCCTAGTAGGCCTAGTTGGATAATTGAAGGTGACATTGGTATGTGGATAATGCACATTGAGGGCTATTGAAGGTTGGTTCAAGAGGAATAGGATCACCTCTCATTGAAGATAAGTATTTCTTGACTTATGATGCTTACTTATGTCCTTACGTCTATTTAGACTTAGTATTGTGATTATTGTTTATACTTATTGCATATGTATTTGATTATATGGATGCTTCTAACCTCCTTGATGAAATGTGATGAGTGGATTGTTACTGGGGATCATTTGAAATGTATGAAGGATGGCTCGAGCTAGAAAAGGGTAAAGAGGCTCCATATGAAAAAATGACAAAGTGCTACAAGCTACCTATGTCTAATGAGAAGGTGCACAGGTACTTGAATATTTCAAGGTATGCATAATATATTGTTTCACTATTATGTTTCATATATTAAGCCCTATTAGTAATATTTCCTTCTCAAATGGTCCATACATACATATGAAGGTAATTTTATTTATGATGAAATGGTGCACCTGGTATTGAACATTTTTTATCTTCTTGAATTCTATGTTGATCTTTGATATACTTGATGTTGGATATTTTGATCCCATAACTAAAGCTAGCACCTTGACTCTAGATACTCTTGATACTTGAAATTCATAAGACATGATGGATTTCACATAGAAGGTTAGCTCCTCGATTCTTATACATGATACTATTATGCTCATGGAAGCATTGACACTCTTGTTGTTTTGATAATTTTTTATTGAATGACATCACTTGATCTTATTAACAATTATAAGCATGGTGATAGAAGTATAACCATGGTAATGTCTTGGTATGATGAGTAACTGTAGCATTTGGTAAAATGTGATGATAGAAAGTGTTATTTTTCATGACCCTTTAGATATGATGTCACATCTTTCTACTACCCTAATCATTCAAGTCTAACCCATGATGAATTGATATTGATGACCATGATAGATATATGTTTATGATCTAACATATCTATTGTTTCATGACGCTAACAGAGACAGGTTGATGACATGAATGAAGATGAATGAAGTAGATTCCCATTTAGAGGGAGAATCTCTTCTCAATATTCTTACAGTATTACTATTTGCATTTTGTACTGGTGAAGTATGATTTATGTTCTTCTGACATTATTTAACTACAACTAAGTCTCGAATCTAAAGCTTGTACAAAATTAGGGTTTATGTTCTGGTCGCAGGCACATAACTAGGAACTTTCATCCCTAGGCGCATGCATGCTAAAGCCAAGATAGCATCTAAGAAGCTAAAGATGCTCTCATACTAACATGAAGGGAGCATCCAGGGGTTTGACTATAGTTGACCATCATCCGAAGTTTTTTGAATTCATTTGAAGTCTAAACTGATTTATGAAGTTGTTGGGTTGAATTGTTGATTACACAAAAGTGGAGTATTGTGCATGAAGTCAAATGTCCACTTGAAGCATCTCAGTCCGACAGATACAAAGACAGAAAAATATGTGAGAAAATAAATTTTTATATATTTTCTATAATATGAACTTGTGTTTGCAAGTGACCAATATAATCATATAGATATGCCATTATGGTTTAACCATTGAAATTTGTGATATAAGAGATTTGGCTGATTGATATAGATAAGCAATGTTTGAAGTTTGACGTGATACTTAATAATGATTTAGAACTTTGACTTGATATTGAGATATGTTTTTGGACTGTAGATCTCTCTGTGATAGAAAATATGAATTTGACCTAGTTTCTAATGATTTGATTTGACGACTAATGATTTTCCTTAATGAGAATGATATATGAGCATAGTAACTTCCAATGACTTATATTGTGAAAAAATGACATGTATTGTGATCATGAGAATGATTTGATTGATATTGCATGATAGATGACAACTTGTTGGTATAATAACTAATGAATTCAAGACTTGATATGAGTTCTACCTGCCACTTGGTCTACAAAATTGATATTGTGATATTGATGAATTTGATAAGTTGATTTAGTTGGTGGTACAATATTCGTTTGTGAAAATTTGAGCAAGATGGTTTGGTAAAGTTATGTTTGTAGAGAGAATTACATGAAACAAGCTTCCCAATCTAGATGTGTCCACATTGACTGTTATCTAGTGAATAAGGGATCATGTGTTCCAAGGTATGGCTTTGATTTTGGTTTTAGTTTTATACATCAGTGATCTACTCCTGATAAGTAATGATCCTCTAATGACCTGAGCAAGCGGTATACAGATTCTGAAGCTTGAGATAAGAACTCATGGCATGACGAATCAATTTTTGAAATTGGCAAAAGATAATATATATTGTGATTCTATTGAAGAATTATTGGAAAGAGGAAATGAAAATCCTTGGATACTATGATTAAATTGACAATCAAAAGTTGATTGAAGCATTTTGAACATTCATCTATATACATGATATGCATACAACCTGATTCGATTCATGATTGAGCCGCTTTATACACATAAATTTGTCACTAAGCATCCTTCGAGATATTTGCATGAGATGATCTATTCTTGATCTGAGATATTCTTCCTATGATATATGATTGTATGGATATGATGATGTTGATTAGGATCATTATTGATGAGATGAACACATATAAATGTTGCCTTAGTATGATATCTTCCATGATGAGAGGCCTGTAGCACAACCGAGGTGGAGTACAATGTTGCTAGCATCACTATCTATGAAGCAGGATGAAGAATCATTTGAATAAGATCACTACAAGAAAAAAGGACATTGGTGAGGGGAAAAAAATGTAACCATAAGCTCATTGGTGACAGTCAAAATATCCTTCGTCACCAAAAACTGAACGTCACCAAAAGTGGCGTCGCCAAAAATATAGGTGTTGTAGTGACATTCAAAGTCCGTCACCAATAATGATTTATAATGATGGATAGTGACCATCACCATTTCATATGAGCAATGTTAACAGACCATAGCCTCCATCACTAAAACTGAACATCACCAAAGGTGGCTTCACCAAAACTATAGGTGTTGTAGTAACATTCAAAGTCCATCACCAATAATGATTTATACGGATAGATAGCGACTATTACCATTTCATATGAGCAATGGTGATGGACCATAGCCTTTTTCACAAGAAACTGAATGTCACCAAAAGTATAGATGTTATGGTGACATTAAAGGTCCGTCGCGAATATTGATTATAATGACGGATAGTGACCGTCACCATTTCATATTAGCAACAACGATTTATTGTTATGGATCTTTCATGGCTATCACTATTGGTGCATATATATGGTGACATTCATTGACCCTCACCAGAAACAACATTGCCATAAGTATAGGTGTTGTGGTGACATTCAAGGTCTATTACAAATAATGACTATAATGATGGACATCGATCGTCACCATTTCATATCAACAACACCGATTTATGCTTACATACCTTTGAGGTTTGTCACTATTGATGCATATATATGGTGGCATTTGTTGACCGTCACCATTTCATATTTTGGTGACGGTTGAAAAATGTCAACAAATCTCATTGGTGATGGTCAAAATCTCATTCAATATGGATCATGTCAAGGCACAATGGAATTGAACCACCAACCTCCTGCTTGTAAAGCAGGTTCTCTTCTATCGAGTTAGCACCCTTTAAAGAATTAGACTTTTAAAATTAGACCTTGAAACTTCATAAATTGTAAACTCTACAACTTTCAATAAATTAAAGACTCAACAATATTTTACTAAACAAGCAAAGCAACATCGAAGCTGCAAGTCCTTATCTAATGGTTATGGAAGTTATGAAAAGTGGGTGGAGGTAAAAATAATTATGTATAAGAGAATCAATACGTTCAATTGAATACTCAATTAGAAGTGAAATTCTGAAGACATTTATAATCTATAAATGACCTATAACTAGAAAATGCACCAAATATTGCATAGGAAATGTCATAAGTTGATAACATATGGAAGAAGAACATTGATGAAGACAGATGCAATATGTTATAGGTTGAGTGAA
>APFE030398832.1:0-17407 GCA_000404065.3 Pinus taeda
AGCGCCTCCTGCAGCGTCTCCTGCGGCGCCTCCTGCGGCGCCTCCTACGGTGCCTCCTGCGGCGTCCCTGCGGCGCCTCCTGCGGCGTCTCCTGCAGTGCCTCCGCACTTCCACAGCTGCAGTGCTCGAGAGATCACCCTTCACAAATTCGCTTTCCACTTCACTTTCATATAGATCGAGCTTTTGAAACAATAACCCAATATTTCAGATCTTAAGATATTCAACCCAAAAGCATACACAAGCCAAATGATCTCCTTTGCTTTATATAGGCAAGCTCTTCCTCAAATCATGGCCCAATACCACGGGCCAAAACCATAACAAACCAATACCATCAACTCAATACTAGGGATCAACACGTCTGTCGAGATGCCATGGTCCAAAAACCATAGTTTCAAATTCCAAGGACTAACTACCATGGACCAAAGGTAAGTTTTCCCACATGAAATAAACTTTTCTCTGCATAAAATTCCGTGAACTTTTCTCCACATGAAATAAACTTTTTATAAACTTTTCTCTGCATAAAATTCCGTGAACTTTTCTCCTGCGTACTTCTTAATTCTCATCATATTGAGAGCCATGCCATGGGTGTTGCCATCAAGTACAACATCTGTAACATATAACCATACCAGAAACATAATGCCAACACAACCACTCAAGTTTCATATACATTGGTGACTTTTGTTTATTGTGCTTGTTGGTGGTTAAAATTGAGATTCTGAAATCAAATATAACTTTGTTAACCTTTGAGAAGATAAGGAAATACTTGATTTCATTTGTTGACTCTAGAAACTGTACAAAAGGATCTTGTAAAATATATACACTATTCTTGAACTGATTCAAACAACTGTGCATCTATTGTGTATGGCCTGCATGCCATGAAACTGAAATGTCACTTTTATCTTTAACACCCTGCAAACTTTCAGATGAGCTTTGAGATGATACTTCTGCTGATTGAAATGTCTGTTTGGTGAAAATATTATCATCTTGATTTTGACTCTCATTGTCTGTTAGTGGAGAAAAATTCTAATTGCATTCATTATCCATCCTATCGGCTATTGGATCATAAACAACTTGGAAGGATTGTTGCAACTTATTACCTATAGGTTTGAACGGAACTTCATGATTTTCTAAAAACTGCTCATCATTTTTTACATATAGATTATGCAAATTTCCTTTCAAAAACTGAACTGCTTCAGAATGGAATGCTAGGGAATTATCTTGGATCATTTGATCATATCTTCCAGCTTCTAAGTCTTCTTCTTCAACCTGACATTCAATATCATTTTGGGGCTGCAAATCTAGATATGAGAAGTCTTGAACAAGGATTTTATTGCCCTCTAGATGGTTAATATCAAAACTTGTTGACATTTGATTTATAATTGGATGAAAGTTATCTCTGATAAGCTGAAATGAAGCAAAACACAATGGAAAAGTTCCTTCACTGATTTCAAAATTTTCTACACTTTCCTCCTCATTCTCAGAGCTGAAATGAACAAGCTGATCACTATTTTCAAGTTGTTGAACCTGAACTTCCTTACTCCTCATATTAGCTTCCGATTCCTCTGCAAGGTTAATTTGGATTTGAGAAACATAATCATTATTATAGTGATCAATATTAGGCACATGATCATAAGAAGTAATGTCACCAAATGTACATATTAGATCAGCAGATTACCTCTCCACATATGGTTCTATAACTCTATCTTCGGATGTATGGTAGTTGGAATTAACAGGAATTTGTTCATGGTTGTCAACCTATTCTTTTTGTGAAACAAATGGGTCATGGTGATTTTGAACAAAAATTTCATCTGTCATGGTGATCTTCTGTATCATTTCCTCTATTTTCTTCCCCAAAATGTCGAGTTTTTCCTCTGTTTCTGCTTTCAACTTTTCTCTTCTAATTTGCATATTAACTTCTACATCTACTGCCATGTTCTACATCTATTCCGGTGTTGAGGGGTTTCTTTCTCTCAGATGAAATTCTATCTCTAGATAAAATTCTCTTGGGTAATGCAAAAGATCTGAACTAGGGGGAGGTCTTATATTTGATGGAATTGAATAATAGGCTTGATTAAATCTGTCTGAAAATTGTTGTATTGTTTCATTTGGATATATTTATAATTGAGTATATTCTTCTATGATTACAAGAAGATTGACTTTGATTATCCATCTTTCAAGGAAGAGTTTTAGAAACTGTTGAAGATTTGAAATGCTTGCCTCGGGTAGGGTTTTGAAACAACTCTTGACTTTGTCTTGCAAAGAAAGAGCAAAAAGCCTAATACTGACATCCTGTTCATCTACTTCAAATAAGTTAAGATAATCCTCAAAAGCTTGAATATGTTTTTGGGCAGTGATACCATTCTCTCGATCAAACCTTGTGAGGTGCTTGTGATAATTGTTAGGGAAAGCATGGAGTGTAGCAGGTAACATGAGGGGCTTATATCTATCAGGAACTTTACAAGGTATAGGAACATGTACAAGGATTGTATGATTAGTTTTGATTGTTTCATATTCTTTGATTGGAATATGATCTTCATTAGATTCAGAAGAAAGTTGTTCACATATGTAAGGGGAATTTATATCTACATTTTTCAAAGGAAAATAATAAAAAATTAATCTAAAATCTTCTCTAAAATACAATATACATTGAAACATTTTTTCAATGAGAAAGAACATAATGTCTTGGATAACAATCCAAGTTAAAAGCCTGATGTTTTCACACAGTTCTTTCAGGTTAATTTCTCCGATGGAGTCTTGATTTTGAAATTGATTTGGAGTCGCCAGATGGATGATTTTAACCTTTGTGTTTCTGATCACTGTCGACCATCATAGATCAAATCTAAACCTGTAAAAAAATTCTGAAGAAAATGTTAGTTCTCCGTAGTGTGGTCGCCACTATTTTATCACTCAGAATTTTCTCAAGGTTAAAGAAAGAAAATTTTGAGGTAACCACAAACCAATCTTTTAGACTCAGGTTCTAACCAACCAAAGTCTAGAGAGGGCTCTCTCTTTATAATTTAGTGTTGTTTTGATATGATATTAGGCTAGTTATTAATGCTTAAGGAATTTTTTTTTGATTTGTTTGGTGGAATGAAGGAAACAGATGGGCAGAGAAACTATTCAGGCCATTGGGCTATGGAGTCAAGTAGAAAAGGTTTAACAGGATTTGATTAATCACCGAGGTAAGAGTTCACAAGGCAAGCTAGCATACCAAGGAAAAATCTGAAGGTCTAAATGGATGAAAATCTTAACCAAGGCCAAGGGCAATGAAGAATCCTTAACATCGATTAGGATGAAGAAGGGGGATTTGGCAAATAGCAAGGGAAATTAAGAATCTTGTACTAGGGGCCAATAGAGGGAATGAATTACAGAAGTAAGTGAGCAACTAAGAATTCCCAGACTTAAGCAATTTAGTAGAAAAAATTAATTAAGCAAACAGTTAAAACAGAGAGCACTTAAGCTAATTCTGATGATATTATTCCTTGTTTGCTTTTAAGAATTATAAGAAACACACATTGTATTTCATAACATAAAGGAAAACAATAATCAAACTCAGAGAAATGATACTTATTTGTTTCCCACAGTGCACATGAATCGCGTGAAATGTCCTCAACTTTATTTAATCCAGTAAATTAGTCGAGCCATGATTACAATAGCTCCTTTAGCTCCAAACGAAAAATGTCTACAAAAAAATTATTTTTAATCCCACCCAAAATACTTCAAATGAAGCAGTATTTATACTAATTCTAAACTGAAATATCTTGAAAAAAATATGAAGATTGGTTTCACAAATATCTCCATCTGTTTTACATTGATAGAACTTAAATAAAGGGCACTCAAAACTAATGAATCTATTTAGCACTATGTTTATGGATTTATGGTTAAAAATAAGAGAGATTCGAATTTGATAGAAACTCTTATGTGATGATGAGGCATCCCAGTCACTAACTGCTTCCTTCCTTTGTGCATTCTGCCCCAGAAATTCTGCAAACTTAGGGTCCAATGATATGCTTCTTTATCTCAATACGAGATAGATATGTAAAAATTGAAATATTTTATTGTAGATAAGTATGTTATTGAGATAAAACTCTCTCAAGTTCCCAAAATTCAGCTCCATCGGTTCACAATGTTCTCTGCAAAATGATGTGAAAAACAGGACTTTGCACAAACTGAAACATAAGCTTCAACGACATGCACTTATCTCCCTTTTGGTAATACCTATGTAAAATGTGAGATAGGTTTTTCTATATGGGCTTGTTAGGAACAAAAACCTCCTCCAGTTTCTCTAAATACCTCTTGGATTGCCCACAATAATTTATGAAAAACTATGACTTAAACAGGAAATTTCTGAAGAATGTACCATTTTTGCTATGATTTCATCTTTTAACCTTAAACTTCTTTTAACTATTTCTCACTTTTACTTTGGATAAAATTCATTGTTGCTGGTAAAAGTGTTTTCATATTTGTTTAACCCTTACTGCATCCAAATTTTTTTTACTATTTACTTTTACCACTCCGTTTTTTCATCTATCTTCACTTTGACATGAATTTGTATGCTCTGTAATTGTCTTCCCTACTATTTATCTTCATGCTAGCTGCTTTACTTGACTTGGTCTTCAATCTGATACTCTTTAACCCTGATACACTTTGACTGTTCTTTATTGTGTCCTTTTACCTTCACTGTATATTTTAGGTTTTTTACTGTCTATTTCAATAGTAAATCATTTAATTTCATGTTTACTCTGCATGTCTTTTAACTGTATGTTTTATTTTCCATCTCTGTTTGAATAGATTTGATAACAATCTTGGAGTAAACAAGTCTTATGACTAGTATTAAGACTGTTTATCCAAGGCTGCGGTCTTTTGATCACCTGTAAAAAAAATCAAACTGTTAGGAAAATGTTGGGTTGACAGGGATGGTCATTAATGGATTTATCTAGATTTATAGGTCTATGGAGTGAGGCCAAAATGATTTCGGGAGGTAAACCATGCTTGAATTGGTTAGCAGAGGCTTCAGGTGGAACAAAAGGGTTTCATAAGTTTACATAGTAGAATGGTCGAAGGGCAAGAAAACCTAGGTTCTTGGGGTTTGAACTTTAACTGCCAAACTTTTAAAATATGGCGCGAAGTGAACAGTAGACGGTTTGTCGCGTAACGGGCGGGCGGTAAGTGGTTTGTTTCGCACAACGTTTGGGCACTTGGCGGTAATGGGGGGAGGTCGCCCGATGCCATTCATTGGGCGCCACGTAGCGGCGGGGTGAACAGTGAAACCGCTCACATCGGGTTGGTAAATGTTGGCCTTCGGAGGCCGCCCAATATGAGTGTCAGCCATTAGATCTGAAGGGGTTAGATCATACAGTGGTCGAGGATGTGATTTGATCAAGGAGTTTATGGAGGGGCCCGACGGGGTATTTATAAGTGGAGGGATTAATTAATTACAGATTAGGGAGGTTTAATGACATCAGGAGTGATTTCATTGGTGGGGTTCATTATTAATTAACCACTGACTAATTAATTAATTTCTTTGTTTCGGCGGTGGGGCACGGTTATTAATTAGTCGCTGATCGATTTAATTAATCCCATTAATCAGTTTATTAATAATTTTATGTTTCAAACCTCGGGGTGGGATATTATCATATGGGATTTAATAAAATATACGAGGAAGGGTTTATTTTCGAGATTTAAATACATATAACGGAAATTAAAATTTAATATGAAATGAAAGCGGAAAAGTGGGTTTTTTGCACTAAGTATAACGTGTTTGACATTTATTTACATATTCTCACGTACACATTATGAATTAGGCTAAATGATTTTTGTGGTTTTTTGTGGAAAACAGGGTTTTGTATCGGGATAATTACTTTCCCTAGGAAAATGGTGATTTTACCTTAGGAAAAGGGATTTTTAAGGGAAATGAGTGAATTATGGAGGGGGTGAATGTTGATGAGGGGACTTTAGCAGTTAGATCCTGTAAGTTATTAGGTTGAGGGTCTGGTCCCTCCAGAAGTTAGAGAAATGCTCTGAGCCCCTTTAACTTAAGGTTTTAAGTACTTTTGACTCTACTTATGGCAAATCAGTAAAATTAAAGGTAAAACGAATGGGGAAATTAATCACTTGACTTTGCGTAACTGCTCAATTATCATCCATACTTTAACAACTTGATGATGAAAGTAAATGATATGATCTTAGCTAATAATTCATTAGAATTCTGCAACCATGCAACTACTTACCCATCTACTCATCCTACCATTTTTTCTACTCTTTATTGGGATGCACTTAAGTTGGCAAACCCTTATCAAAACTTTTCTTTTTTTTTACAATAAAAATCTATCTAAGTCTATCCTTATTACATCCAAGGGTTCAGATTAAATTGTTGAGTTCCTTTTATTTGCTTTACCTATCTACTTATCTACCAAGATTAAACAGTTTGGTCGGATTTTATTCTCTATCTCTAAGCATGAAATTCAAAACATGGAATAACCAAGCTTAAACTATTTGGTTACCATGGATTGTGGCATAAACAACAAGTTGCACACAATCATTATTATACAAAAAGTAAAATAGCAGTGGCATTTGGACTTACACACTTTCATGGTCTTTTTGCTTTTGGGGTTCATATTCTTTATCTTTTTTGACCTTTTTTGTTCTTTTTGTCCTTTGATTTTTCTTTTAGGACATACCCTCTTTACATTTTTTATTTTTTATAATATGGAAAACATTTCCAAAAAGCAAAGGTAGGTACATATGACAGAGTTAAAATTTTCCAATCATAAATTATGACACCTATTGGTATAGGAACCTAACACCATACACATAAAAAATATATGTGCATATACCATTATCTTTATTGAAATTCGAGAGCATGGAGTACCTACTGCAAAATCATGGAAGATGGTAGGGGGAATATTTAAATATTACTAATAGTCAGCAGGGAAATATTAAGACATCGATACATAATTTTAAAATTTCCATCAAGTATGCAACATAACTATAGTGTCTACTAAACCATGTTACAACCCTTATGTAAGCACTGAGTGCAAGAATGATAAATTATGAAGCGGAATAAATCTTTGATGTAACAAGATCAGGTATAGGAAAGCAATACTTTGTACAAAACATTATGAAAAAAAATATTGTACCATTATGATAGATATTGCATACCCGTTGTACTGTCTCAAATGAACTCCCTGTTTGTCATAGATTTCTTTTCATAATTCTATTGTTTTCTCAAAGTCTTATTAACATCAAAAAACTCAAATCTTTGTTGAAAAGGTGCAATTTCAAGAAGACTACCACAAGATTCTTGCACCTACTATAGCAATCCAGTACCTAGGCCACATAATTCTTAATTAGAGGCAACCACAATCAACACACATTGTTTTCTATCAACACCTTGCGAGTAATCATCACTGAGTAATTCATCACTCTAAATACCATGAAAAATTAAAGTGAGTTATGAAACTAGAAAAGGGAAATAAAAATTGAACAAGACGGCACCTTCCTAGATCAATCAAAAAATTCTTCATTGAACAATCTAAATTTTGTTGTCATCAATATGCAAAACTAAATTTCTTCTTAATCTAGTATGAATAATTACCTTCACTAAGGGTACCACATTCATTAAAGATTCCTATTTTTTGAAAAAATAGAACTCAAAGCATCATGCTCAAATAGTCTTAAAACCATTATCCAAGAAATAAAATGATGATTTTAAGGGAAAGGGAAAGATAACTGAGTAAATCATAGTGTGCAATTAACTTTAATACCATAGACATGGCCCTGCATCCCGCATGCATCTATAGCCTCGGTTGGGATGTCTTTTGACCTAGCTAAATGCCCGTGTCCCACTTACTAGATATAGATTCAGAGTTATCGTATTTAATTTTAAAATTTAGATGAAGGCCACTATCCTAGCTTGGTAACCTGCTGATGGCAGTGCCACTCAAAAGAAGTAACATGGATGAATAGGCTAACTCGTGATGAGACCTCCTGTCTTCAATCTTTTCAGCTGAAAACCATTACTCTGGCTTGGTGACAAGTATCAATAATGTCATGCATGTTAGATCTCATGATCGTGTTAGGTTAGCTCATCGTGAGATCTCCTATCCTCCAATCAATCCTTTGTAAACTCTGACTATGATTAAATTTAAAGGTTAATAAGTGGGGAGGCATATCTACTCGTTAAGAGTATGCGATGGCGTGAAAACTTTTAAATGACTAATCATTACTAGCGAGTTCCTCTACCCTAAAGATTCATTTAAATAATATGTCCTAGATAATGACTGAAAGATTCTTTGGCTTAATAATGCTGGTGTTCTCATGAATGGATCATTATGATCTTCGTAGGTTTTAACCCCGTACAGAAATTACCTGCATACGAATTCTAAAACACATAAAATAAACAATGCGATAGCATAACACATAAAACACATATACACAGAGATTTTCACCTGGATCCCAAAACCGGGACTACCAGATTGATTTTTCATTATGTTCCTTTCAATGTTATAATACATATTTATACATGTTGAAGCATCCAATACCATGGACCAAAAACCATCACGTCCAAAACCATGTATGAAAACCATGCACAAAACCATAGGTAGGTCGACCCAACCTAATATAGGTTCCATAAAAGTTTCCATGGGGCACTACCCTGAACCTCCTAGAGGGAGGATACCCTGCCCCCTCAAACCCCCTAAACAGGGGGGGCTACACCCCCTGTGACCCCACCACTATGCAATCAACCCAGCGAAGGGGGGGCTCCCCCCCCCCCCCCTCTAACCCCTCGGTTAACTAGGGGGCTAGTCATGGAAAGAATATAACACAACCCAACATTCTCCAACTTGTTGTTTTCTTTCCACAAGGGGGTCACAAGAGAGCATAGTCATTTATCCAAAGCTACAACACCCATTCTTTCTCTACACCAAGATAACTTCTCAGAGCTCACATATTTTGTCCATGCATCTGTAGTATTCTTCAAAGTATCCACCTTTACCAGCAACACCTTCTTGTCTTCTATCATATCCCTCACAAAGTGATATTGAACATCAATGTGATTTGTCTTTGAATGGTAAGCAAGGTTCCTTTCCAAGAAAATTGCACTTTGGTTGTCACAATCTATCCTTATAGCTCCCCGTACTAACCCCATACTTGAACACAATCTCTACAACCAAACTGTTTCCTTGCTTGCATGAGTGGCTGCCATGTATTTTGCCTCTGTAGTTGATAGTGCCACTATTGATTATTTCTTACTCATCCAACTGACTGCACCTCCAAATAGGTTAAACACATACCCACTTGTACATATTCTCTGATCCAGATCTCCAGCCCAGTCTGCATCAACAAATCCATGAATATACAAAACTTTGTCCAATCCTTGTCTTCCTTGATAACACAAGCCATAATCACTAATGCCATGCAAATACCTGAAAACTTGCTTCACTATTGTTCAATGATCCTTCCCTAGTTTTGACATAAACTTTCTCAATACTCCCATTGCATGTGCAATGTTTGGTCTAGTATAGACCATTGCATACATCAGGCTATCAACTGCACTTTCATATAGAACACAGGACATGTCCTCTTCCTCTTCTTGTGTCTTGGGACACTGTTCAACAGATAACTTCACACCTACAGGAATAGGAACCTTCACCGGTTTACTATCCTTCATATTAAACCTCTGCAGTATTGTCTCGACATACTTCCCCTGGTTTAACCAGAGCCTCCTTTTTTTTCGATCTCTCTTAATTTCCATGCCCAAAATATAGTTTGCAGCACCAAGATCTTTCATGTTGAATTTGGAGGACAATTGGGTCTTCAAATCCAGCATAATTTCTTTGTCATTTCCAACTAGCAACATATCATCCACATATAAGACCAGATAAATAACATGGTCACCAATTAATTTAAAATACCTAGAATGATCTTCTTTGCTTCTGGTGAAGCTAAGTCCCCGTTTAAATGTATCAAATTTTTGATACCACATCCTTGGTGATTGTTTTAACCCATATAGAGACTTGTTTAACTTGTACACTAGTTCTTTCTTACCTTTCACTGCAAACCCTTCAGGTTGATTCATGTAGATCTCCTCTTCCATATCCCCGTGGAGAAATGTTGTTCTACCTCAAGATCAAAGGTAGCAGAAACAAATAAAAGTAATCTAATAGAAGCTACCTTGGCAACACGGAGAAAAAATATCACCAAAATCAATTCTCGACACTTGGGAGTAACCTTTTGCTATCAACTGAGCTTTGTATTTCTCCACCTTTCCTTCTACATTTGTCTTATTCTTGAACACCCATTTTCTGCCAATCGGTTTACTTCCAGCCGACAACTCCACCAGATCCTAAGGCTTATTTTTCTGCAAAGATGCCATTTCATCAACCATGGCCTCTTTCCATAGTTTTCCATCCTCTGAATCTACTACTTCCTTCACAATTCTAGGATCATCATCAATAATAGATAAAGAAAAATTTGAACAGAAAGCAAATGGCCTATACCTTTCTGGCTACCTTCTTTCTCGAACTGATTTTCTCACAACTGGAGTTTGTGTTTTTTCATCTTTTGATTCCTCTACTATTGTAGAGTCTAATTCTTCCTCCTTTAGCTCAAACTCTATCTTCTCAGGTTCCTTTGATGGTACTTCATGTTTAATAACATTTTTCACCTCTTTGAACACCACACCTCAGTTGTACACAACCTTCCTTGTTACTGGGTTCCAAATCTTATAACCCTTTAAACCATCCTTATACCCAATAAAAATGTACTTTTCAAATTTACTATCCAACTTTGTTCTTTTCTCGTTTGGAACATGTACATATGCATCACATCCAAATACCCTTAGATGTGAAAGAGATGGTTTCTTACCAGTCCATACCTATTGTGGAGTCTTATCCTCCAACGCCGATGAAGGTGATCTATTGACCTAGTAGCATGATGTCTCCACCACCTCTGCCCAAAATTCCTGTCCTAACCTGGCACCACTTAGCATGCTTCTTTCCCTTTCCATCAACGTCTTGTTCATTCTTTTTGCAACTCCATTTTACTTAGGTGTGTATGGAGTAGTCTTCTGTCATGCTATACCACACTTCTTACAAAATTCTTCAAATTCCTTGCTGTAAAACTCTCCACCATTATCTGTCCTTGGCTTCTTTAGCTTCTTCTTTGTCTGATTTTCCATCAGAGCCTTAAATTCTTTAAACCTATCAAAGACTTTAGATTTCCTCTTGAGGAAATATATCCATGTATTCCTTTAGAAGTCATCTATAAATGATACATAGTACATAGACTTACCCAGTGATGGAACCTTCACAGGTCTAAACACATCACTGTGCACAAGCTCTAATATTTGTTTCGTCCTCTTACCACTAGAGTGAAACTCACCCGATTCTACTTCCCATATACACAATTTTCACAGAAATCAAAATCGAAAGAGATATTAGTCATACCTTCTACCATACCTTTACCATGAAGTATTCGAAGGCCCTTCTCTCCAATATGTCCAAGACTTTGATGCCATAGCATGGTCTTTTCTCCAGAGACCACTAGATTTTCTGCTCCACTTTCGGGAACTACAAAACTATTGCACCCATCAATAACAGGGCTACCTTGCAGCATGTACAGAGTTCCAACCTGAACTCCCTACATCAATACCAGTGCTCCTCGAACCATCTTGTAGGTATCTTTCTCAAACACCGTTTTTACACCTGCATCATCTAGCTTGCTTACAGAAATAAGATTTCTGGCTAATGCAATAATATGCAGAACACCTAGAAGTGTTCTAATCCTTCCACCTTGCAACTTCAGCTTAGCTTTTCCACGACCAATAATTCTAGCCTTCCTGTCATTCACCAAGAAGACATCACCACCATCATATTTCTCATACTCGCAGAACCACTCCCTATGGGGAGTGATGTGAAAGGATGCACCTGAGTCAATCAACCATGCTTCATGATCTACATGTATACTTGAAGAAGCCAAGTACACATCCCCACCTTCATCTGAGGTGGTTTTTGCCTCTGCAGAAGGAGCATCATCAGATCCCTTTCCTTTGCCAGATGCTTTAGATTTATAGTCCCCTTTGTAGTGCATTTCCTTTCCGCATTTCCAGCACACCACCTTACAGGTTTTGCTGGAGATTTAGATCTCCTTTTAGATTTATATCTCCCACTCGATGAATTATTTTTGTTTTTGTTCTGGGACCGTCCTCATACAGACAAGGCATCACCATTCCATCTCTTCATATTTTTCTGTCTCATCTCCTCCGTCAGTAAGGATGGGACTATCTCATCAAACTGCAAGGCAGTTGCATTGCTACCTATTGCAATAACTAGACTATCCCACGAATACGGTAGAGAACACAACAAACTGATGCACTTATATTCATCTGAAAATTTAATATCAACAGATAATAACTGAGTTAGCACATTATTAAATCCGTTCAGATTCTCTGTCACCGAGTCTCCATCTTTCATCCTTAGGTTATACAACTTTTTCCGTAGGAACAGTTTATTCACTAGAGACTTAGATTGGTAGAAAGTTCCTAACTTGACCAACAAAGCCTTAGCCATAGCTTCCCCTCATATATTCAGAAATATTGAATTTGAGACACACAATCGTATTATTCTCTTTGCCTTCTAATCCAACTTCTTCCATTCTTCATCAGACACTTTCGTTTGTTTAGTACCAGGATCTACCACAATCCATTTATCTTTCTCTACCAATATATTCTTCATCTTGAGTTTCCATAACTCAAAACTCTGACCATTAAATTTATCGATCTCTATCTTTCCACTGCTCGCCATCTTCTTTCACCACCAGAATCGATCATGCAAATCTCCCACTGAACAGGTTCTACCATATGCCCAAGTGAAACCCCTCAGCAACAAAGGTGTTCCCTTGAAGCCAAAAAAGCTCTAATACCAAATGTAGTTTTTAACCCCATACAGAAATTACCTACATACAAATTCTAAAACATAGAAAATAAACAATGTGAGAGCATAACACATAAAACAGATATACACAGAGATTTCCCCTTGGATCCAAAAACTGAGACTACCATATTGAGTTTTCATTATGTTCGTTTCAATGTTACAATACATATTTATACATGCCAAAGCATCCAATACCATGGAACGAAAACCATCGCATCCAAAATCATGTGCAAAAACCATGCACAAAACCATAGATAAGTTTGCCCAACCTAATATAGGTTCCAGAAAAATTTTCCCGGGGCACTGCCCTGGACCCTGTAGAGGAGGGCTACCCACCCCCCTCAAACCTCTTGGACAGGCGGGTTTCTGCCCCCCTCTAACCCACTAGTTAACTAGGGAGGCTAGTCGTGGAAAGAATATAATGCAACCCAACAATCTTTACAAGAGTGGTCCACCATAGGAGGTTTTCCAATGATACCTTCTAAAGGAAAGTGAAAATATATATCTCAAATGACAATTCATTAGAGTGATTAATCATGGTCACTTTCACAAAATCATGAGGTATCAAAGTGAATGATACTCAACAAGACTTACCATAGATGTGTGTGTTAACAACCAATGTGGATTAAAGCAGTTTCAATGGCCATACTTTAGAAGTCAGAGCCCTAATAGAGTTGTGGTAACATCTTTATTCATGGAATTGATTTATTCTTCTATACTACTCCACCCTAAGAAGCATAAGACTTCCTCTTAAGTATAGGAGTACTTCCAATGCAACCATGTGTGAAAGAAGAGGATAATATTACTCTTGTTCAAATTTGAAAATTATATTCGAGAATATACAAGAACATGAGGATCCAACTGCATTAACTGATGTGATGCTACAAATTGTCGAATGATAAAGGAGGAGTGGATACTAACAGTCATCTGAAACCAAGATTTAATGCGATCCATCTATTATTGGTCATCATGCAAATCCTCCAAATTTCTTTACTTGTCTCCTAAAGTGCAAGATCGATTTGATGATAAGTATGGTGGGTGCTCTTTAATCTCTACTTTTGATGGTTTCTCGTAATAAAACGTGATCTATAATTCTTCAGTTTCCCTGGAAAAATATTTTGGATCCTCATGCTTCTTTATTTCTGGGGCAATAGGTCTGTTTCTAATTGCTACTAGAACGTGTTCTTCTTGAGAAGCAGAGACCCCAACTTTTGCTAGGATTTGAGATAGGTCTTGGAGTAGCATCAAACTACCTGGAATTTTTCCTATCAGTTGGAAGATCTTGTTAGCACATGGATTTAAAGTGGGGGTTCTTATAGCACCAGAAAAATAGAAACACACTAACTCAGAAGTTCAATTGCAATTAAAAGAAACAAACCAAGATTGTAAGCTTAGCAAGCAAATCACCTAAAAGCTAGTTTCCAAATAAATAAACCAGGAATTAAAAAAACTCATTTGAGTGAATAAAATCACACTAAAAAATTTCTTGCAGTAAAGGAAAACAAACCACACATCACACTTTGTAGTAAAAAAAAGCACTCTTAAATACTCAATTGCAGTAACAGAAAACAAACCAGGCTTGTGAGATCTCTGGCAATACCATCCAGTATGCTTTATCAAGCAAGGGGAATCACACTAATCTAAAAATTCATTTGCGAAGGAAAGGGAAAAGCATGACAAATTTTTAAGGCCTTATCCTACAATGCCTCCTTGGAAAGAATGCCAAAATGTCGAGCGATATAAATGCAAGATTTACACCAACATTTAAATTGTCAATCCGGGTTGGTAAACTTAGATGCATAGAAAAATATATGCCAGAAGAAGACCTGAGGGATTTGTGGAATAAAAATCAAGCTCTTGAAAAAAATTCAAAGGAATCATTCAAAAAAAGGAACAAGATTCTTCAAAGCAAAGTAAATGCACTGTGAATCTACTTCAAGCTCCTCTTCTAGGTTGAGTGACTCGTGCAGAAAGTCTACCTCATTTTTCTATGGGACAAGGGAATGTAGATTCCACTCAAACTGAAAAACCATTAAAAAAATAAATAGTGTGATTTAGTTTTTAAAACCTCTCAAAGGATTACCCGCTAAGTTGCGAAAATGGAAACCATGAATTAAAACTAGGAAGCATGAAGCTACTTAATTCCAACTAATCTGATAAAACCATTGAATTCTTTAAAAAGAATCTAGACTATATATACACTACTTCTCTGGAGACAAACCAATTCTCAACTGTAAGGAAAGTTTGAAATAGGAACAAATAAGATAAATACATTTCCTACTGCTTTCAAGCTCACATTGATTTTATAAAATCATTAAGTACTTTCTCTTCATCACAAAAATATTCTACAAGTATGTGTATTTCTTAAAGCAGCATGAAAGAATATCAATAAAAAAATGTAGCCTTAAGACATTCTAAGAATTATGTGAGCACTTAACTTTGCCAATAAAATAAGATTGCAATCTCTCCTCATGCTAAGCTTAGCATTTGATTATTAAGATTTCTGGAGTGAGTGCGAGGATCAATTTCATATCTCAAATAATGGTTTTAAGGTAGTCATGAATGCTACACGATGAGTTAAATAAACCACAACTCTTAAAAATCCATTGTATCCCTGTTATGCAGCAAATGAGATTAGGGCAAGTATCACACTTAATTTGTAATAAAAATGATATATGCAGTAAGGAAACATTCATTACCTATGCTCTGCCTTAGTCTTCATAGAAATACATTCCAAGAAAACAATGACATCATTAATCAAACTCAAATGATCAGAGCAATGAAAAATAACTATGGAATGAAATTACAAATCTCAAATGATCAAAGCATAAAGAATAGTTACTCACACTTACACACTATGCATTTGTCAAAATAGAATGCAGAAAAAATCCTAGGAGGTATGGGGCAATGGACTAGCTCGTGGGCCCAAACCACCTAGCTCGTTTCCCTTGCAACAGTTAAATCACAATCTCAAAAGATTCAAAGAAAAACTAGGAATATAATCCATATGCCATTTTGTATTAATTTCGAAGCCCTGTTACATCAGTGTAGAATCATGTAGAGCATTGCTCCAGTGGTCCCATCTAGGGATCATCCCATTGGGCATGCAGGCTCCTTCCTCTCTCAACAAAGTCGACCTCTGTCTATCAAAATACAATTATAAATCTTAATCCCCTCTTTTTTTGTATATTTCATGGCCTTCATATTTATAACAGTGATGCCTCTGAGTTACTCAGATCGAAGGTTATCAGCAGCTATAATTTTAGATTTTAAAACCAACTCCTGCATAAAAATAAGATACTTGACTATCAAATGGATTCGTATTGATCTAGAGTTTCCATATAATCATAATGACCAGTGACGAGCCATGAGATCTTCGTCATAAAAGCCGTGGAAAAGGAGGTCAATGGTAGCCTCCCTTTCCTGGATATTCTTATTTCTAGGAAGAAGGACGGCTCTCTCTCCCACTCTGTGTTCCGTAAGAAAACGCACACGGAGCAGTATCTTCACGCCGATTCCCATCATTTCCCTGCTCAGAAGATGGGTGTTCTTAACACCCTAAATACTCGTGCCCTCCGGATTTCGGATAATGAGAGCCTGGATAGAGAGAGATCCCACCTCCTTGATGTCTTTGTGGAAAACGGATATAGTAGGCACCTAGGTCGGATGGCTTTCCTTAAAGCCTCTAGAAATGTGTTTATTAAGAAAGAACCTAAGGAGCGCCATCTAGGTGTCCATCTTCCCTATATCCAAGGGACCACAGACAAGATTGCTCGGATCCTTAGAAGTTTTGATATTCCCTCAACCTTCAGGCCCCTCAGAACCATTCGTAATTCCCTTCGGTCGGTGAAAGATCGTGTTAACCCTAAAGACATGAAGGGTGTTTATTGGATTCCTTGCTCATGTGGGACATCCTATATAGGGGAAACAGGGCGCTCCATCCAGCAGAGAATTTGCGAACATGCAGCCGACCTTAGACATGGGAGAACAAAGTCTTCAACCTTAGCAGGGCATGTGGACAAGACCAAGCATCATGTCTGTATAGAGGAGGCCAAATTTATTGCCAAGGTGGCTCAGTTCCATCATCGTAAGTTAAGGGAAGCTATTGAAATTGAAAGAAGACCTAACAATATCAACAGAGATGATGGCTGGAAGGTAAGTAGATGTTGGATCCCTGCCCTGTCTTCTTAGTGTTTCTTCCTTCCCCCCCGCCCCTTTGTTCATCTGGGGTGCTTTCATTGTTCCCCCTGATGCCTTCTGTTTCTTCCTTTTCCTCCTTGATCTAGGGTTTCCTTTGTTTTTTCTCCTATCCTTTGCCTCCTGTGTCTCTTTGTCGCTCTTCCAGGTTGATTTCTTTCCTTAGCGTTCGTATAGTATAATCTCATCTATTATATAAATTTATATATAGATACATATCGCTGGCAATTTTATATTCTCCTTTATTTATTTATGATTATTATTATTAGTATTAT
>APFE030398832.1:18417-34265 GCA_000404065.3 Pinus taeda
TAATCTTAATATTATAAAAATAATAATAATATTAAATTTATTAATATAATTTTGACCTGGGTCCTAGAGTCAAAATTAACTGTTATTTAGTCGTTGGAGTCTCTGCTCAGTCTATTTAACATGCTAGGTCGGATCTGTTTCTTCAACTTGTCCTGACGATGAACCACACTAGTTGGTTTGAAATGCGTTGACAAAGGTCTTTTTTATGTGATTGACGCCGAAGGTCTTCTTATAACTATGTTGGATCACAGAAGCCTCAATTCTACAGTATGGCACTTTTAACAACTTCTATGGCTTCTAGAAATAGTTTGACCACATGCTTTGACCTTAGCTCTACGCATTGCTTTGAAGACCCAGGTGTGATTAAGGGAACATATCACCATCTTGAACCTATTCTCTTCAAAGCCCATATGCTCTTTTTCCATCATGACAGCTCGATATATGAAAAACGTGGAGGTGAGAACAAGATTTTCACTATTGGAATACGAACTACTGTTAGAAGAAGAATTATGCACCTACTACAAGGATAACTTATTATTAGTCCTAATTTCACATAAAATCCCTTCAAATCATCAAAACAAAGAAAATTCATATAAAAATAACACATTACCTCTTAATGCAATAAGTGTTTTTCGGCAAAAAGAATGAAAATCTAGACAAAATGGAGGCTCAACACCTATTAATGAGACTAATCATCAACCCCCTACTTAAGTTATTTTCATCCTTTAAGTCACTCAACCACCTATTTCCATGTCTTTCATGGCCCCGGTGGCCTGTCTGACATGCCAAGGCTCCTCAGATGGTGTGCCTTATTGACGATAGAAGCCTGCATTATTTTCTATTTATTACCACTACTTCCTCTCCTGTTCTTCATTTATTCCTTCCTATAGGCCTAGCAACAAGGGTGGACTAATCTTGAGTCCAATCTAGTTGATTTTTAATCTTGGCATGAGTCTTTTGTACAGGGGTCTCCTTTCCAATGAATTCCTCAACCTTTCCACAAAGTGATACTCCCTGATCTAGAGATTAGGGGTAAGGAATTCCATATTCTTTGGCATACTTGCTATCTTTCTATCCCTAATAGCGTGACTGTGTCTTCAAAATGTGAGATGGCCATCTCCTAGGTGGAAATGTATTTGGGTGCTATATCAACATCATTGGAGATGATGTCATGATTGCCAATGAAAGTCATTTGGTTTATCTTCTCTTCCTTGATATGCAGTGGTTTTTTCCCTTCCATTCCCATTACTTTCCTTACCTCCTCGACTCTGGCCTCCTCACGAGTCATCCAAGATGATAGGGCCATCAGTTTCATGTCACCCAACTTTTCATTAGGACCCCAAATATTCATATCAGTCAAGATGAGGTTATGCATGTAGAACTCGACCAATTTTTCTCTATCTTCTAAGCTACTTTTGTCACATAATTCAATGAATTGTTTCTAGTCTTGAAATGGCATTGATCCATGTTGTGCTACGGTATGTATTTGGAATTGTATCCAATACTCTTAAAGAAAGAGTGCATAATATTTGGATGGTTTTATGCACTCTAATTCCTCCATGGAGAGGCTTTCCATTATGGCTAGTTGGGTTTCCTTCTCCTGCAGCTTCTCCCTCAACCATCTATTTTCTGTCTGTAATCCTTTCTTCATTGCGCACTCTTTCTCTCTTATCTCACTTAACTATTTTCCCATTTCAAGGACCTTCTCTTCCATGAGGCCCCATATTCCACCTTTTTCGACTTAGAAAGATGCATCCATCTATTGGTTCTTCCTCTTTCTGCTTCTAGTTCAAATAAAAGTGGAATTACAATTTTTTGGGGAATAACTCTCCCTCGTTCAATGAATTTATAATAGGAGCTCAAACTAGGCTATATGATAGGCTCCTTGATCTTTGGGAAGTCCTTCTCAAATGTCTTTTGGGAAACTTCCCACTCATGTAGTTGTTGTGTTACGTTATGCCCCTCGTGTTGCTCATTCTTCCCTTCATGTAGCACCTTCTATTCTTCTTATAGCACACTTTGTTTTTTCTGTAGCATGCTTTGTTCTTCATGTAGCTTCCCCTATACTTTTTGTTGGAGGGGGATACATGTCTTGGGTTGCTTAAAGGAGGTTGATATGTTGGTGGGCCTCCTTACATATGCTATAGGAGTCTTTGAAATGTTTTCAATAGAGGTTACCTCCTCAACTTATATTTTAGTGAGCCCTACCTCCTCTTTATTAATCGAGGACCCTTCAATTGTGATAGGAGCCTTTGTGGCATTTTGAGGGCTCCCTTTCTTGATCCTCATGTTTTTTTGGGTCTTAAAGTAGAGGGGAACTTCCCTTTTCCTTTTCTTTTTGGGTTTGATTGGGGTGCTCAAGGGAGATAAGGTGGAAACTACCTCTTTCTCATTGGGTCCTAGAGACAAACTTGCTTTCTCTGGGGATACCCCTTCTTCTCTAGATTCAATAGGTTTTTGAGGTCTTGGTTTTTCCTATTTCTCCCACTTTTCCTCATAATCTTTCTCTTTTCCTACCTCTGCCTATAGTTCTTCCTCTATATTCTCTACATATGTCTCTCCTTCCTCTTCTGCCTGAGCCCCCTCTTCTTCTTCTTCCTTCCCCTCTCTTCCTCCAACACTAGTGGTTGGGGTCTCACCTGGTGTGAGGGTATGAGTGTCAATGAAGGTATCTCTATCCATATCAATGAGTTTGGACCAAAGAACAGGGATCCTTAGTTTTCTCAACGAATCCACCACTATCAGTTTGATGAGGCCATGGTGTCCTAAGTGTTGGTATTTTCCCTCTCTCACTTTGTGAATCCTGTCCCTGATGGACTATAGGAGGAAGTATGGTACATTGAGTCTTTGAGCTAGGGGAAATTCTGCTTGAAACCTTAGTTCATGGAGTAATCTAAACTGGTATCATTAGAATTCACTCAACCTCCGTTCACTTGAGATGTATTTTAGGATATGGTAGGCCACCTCATCCCAGGGATAGGGTAAGATTTCCCTCCTATCTCCATTCTTGTCTTCAATAGGCTTTTCATTCGTGGTGATGAATTTATTTTTAGTAGTGGAACTGGTGGTTTTTTTTTTCTCTTTTCCATTGGATCCCTAGGGGTAGGTGTGTCACCCTACTATTTAGCTCAGGACTGATGGAAATAGCTAATCCCCTCAACAAAGTGTTGGATCTAACTTATGTCTGAAATTTCAAGACCATGGAAAATTCATATGAAATGTCATCATCATATCCCCTCAACAGTTCAAAGAATCCTAGCCACTAATGTCCTCTAAAAATGTCTAAAACAAGAGGGTGGAGATGGATTCTTTTAGTGTTTGAGGGCTCTCTTCTATTGAATCATCCCCCCCATCTCTTTTCTATGTTTTCAACTAAGTGAAAGGAAATTATTCTTGCAATAGATCCAATGTGTAATTCAATGGAAGTAGAGGGTTAAAATCTCTAACTGATAATAATTTTGTATTCCCTCTAATCTACAGCCAGATAAGTTCTTTCAATTCACCAAATGCTTGATATTTCCTATAGAATTTAGGGTGCACCAACATCCAAGTTATCAATATATGAAGGAGAGGATTCACTTACTTTTTACCACATGGCCTGGGATAAAGATAATCAATTGGAGACCAATTCAACCCTTGGCAGCATTCCTTCACCCTTTTAGGCTTCCTATAGTAGTTTCTCGGTCTTCCTGTAGCATTTACATGCTTCCTATAACTTCCTATAACTTCCTCATGTAGAAATGGCATAGCAGGGTTCAACTCTCCTCGATGGAACCCCAAGCCCATCCTCACCTTAACTGTTTTCAAAATCAGCATAAATGCAAGAGAATTCGAGCCCCAGTACATTATATGCCATTTTTGGATTGCGCTTGGAGCATTGCGATGACATGGAAGGGGCATGAGGTTTTCTCTTTTGGACTGTTGTCCCCACTTGGAGTAATCACTCACTTATCCCTCGTAATCGACATCCACTCTCTGTTATCCTAACTTAATTGATGTCACACCTCCACGTTTCATGATGGATCATATTCACATTTTGTTTATTGACTAAGGGTGGCGAAGTTAACTAGCCACCTCCAACTTATAAAAGTACCTCCTCTTGATATTTATACTTTCTCATTATTTACACATAGGGAGGATATGACAGGTTGCCATACCTATGCTTACCTCATGATCGACTAACGCAGGGATGTGCATGCTGGAGCTGGACCTTTTTACTGTCACCAAGGGAGTTGTATTGTTGTGTTTTTCCTTTTCCTGTGTATATCTTTTTTTATTGCTCCTCAGGGTATTTGACTGTTGTTGTTGCTATGTGTGCAGGTCCTTCATCGATGTCCAAGGTGCTATTGTTGGTGGAGATTCTTACTTGGAGTGGTATGAATACTACAGAGTGCCTCACCATTTGGTATCACCCCCCGTATTGATGAAAAAAAGATAGGATTATGGCTTTCTGTGAGATTTGCATGGCCTGCTATAGGAGGAGGTTCTCTTCCTATAATAGTCCTTTACTTATCTTCCAGGATGTTGAAACTACATGGGGGTGATGAGAAAGGATGTAAAGGGTCTGGAGGATGGTGCTAGGGCTACAAGGGAGTAGTGTAGTTTTGTGAAAATGGAGAGGATGTGATATGTGTGTTTATCAAAAAAAAGTTACAGGGTGAGATAGAGTGTAGTGTTATTAAAGAAAAATATTAATTTTTATGTGAACTGCGATGGATGAATGATGGATAGATGGTGGATCATGTTGGGATACCCTTATTTATCCTTGGAAAGGTCATTCTTGGTGGTCTTTTCATTCATATTTCCCTCTTGTAGATTTTTGGAGCCCTCCTGTAGCACTAGATGATCTTCCTGTAGCAATTCACAGAGGGGTTGAAATTTGATTTTTGATCTACTGGGATGATGGAGAGCGGTGAGCACATAAGTTTGGTTGGTGGATATGAAGTGGATGGAGGGATAATTGGAGAGATATTGAGGATGTTGGCCCTATAGCTATGGAATCTTCCATTGTATTCAAACCTGCAAAATGAAAAAAATAATTAACATACATGTTGTGCATCCATGTCTTGGATTTTTCATTGCTTCGTTTTTGTTTTTTTGTTTAGAGACATAGACTGCCTCAGGAGAGGTTTTTAACATGTATGCCTTCCCTAAGCACCTCAAGAGAGGTTTTCACCCATGGATATTTATTTTTCTTCTTTTTCTTTACTCCTGGGCTGCCTCAGAGAGGTTTTCAACCCAAGAGTTTTCCTGAGATGCCTCATAAAGGTTTTCATCCAAGCCTTTTATTATTATTATTATTATTTTTCAGAACAATACCTAGAAATGTTGTGAATTGGAAGCTATGACACTTCCAATTACATTAACCTCTTTGTTGATGGTGGTGATAAATTATTCCTTAGACATAGGTTTTATGTATACCTTCAACCTGTAAGCATTAACAAGCAAGGGAATCCCTTGTTCATCGATGGTACTGATTTGAACAACTCCATTGTCATGACATTTCTCTATCACGTATGGGCCTAACCATATTGTCATCAATTTTCCTTTGAAATCCTTGAACCTAGAGTCATATAGAAAGGCCCAATCCTCTTCGTGAAAAACTTTTTCCTTGATATGCCTATCATGCTAGACCTTCTTCTCCAATTGTATAACTTCAATGTGTAGAATATAACTTCAATGTGTAGAAGGGCCCACATTTTGAAATCATCCAAGCCATTTAACTAGAGAAGCCTCTCCTACTATGCTTTGATGACATCTAAGTCCAATTGTACTGCCATTCTCAAAGTATTATACTCAAACTCAATAGAGATCAAAGCTTTCTTTCCATAAACCAGATCATATGCAGTAAAACTAGTAGTTATGTTCCAAGTTGTTTTATAGGCCCAAGTGCCCCCCACTAATATTTCTGCCCAATCCCTCCTGCTGCTACTCACAACCTTGGTGATGATGCCCTCTAATGCCCTATTTATAACCTCTACTTTTCCATTTTCCTGTGGGTGATAGACAATATATTTTCTGTGTTTGATATGATGCTACCTTTATAGATTCTCAATCAGATGTGATGTGAATTGAGCTCCATGATTAGTAACTATCTCTTTGGGTTACCCAAATTTGTAGAACACCTTCTCCCTTAAGAACTCAACCACTTTATCCTCTGTTGTTGCCTTGATAGCCTTTGTCGAAGGAAAATTTTAAGGATGGAAAATTTTCTTGAAGTTTAAAAACATTGGCGAATATCACTAATCCCTAATATGTAAACTATAAAATGTTTATTGATATATTTGTAAATTTATTTAATTTTATAATGATTTTATATATAGTCTCTATATAATGTTGGTGATTTTTAAGGTAAAATAATTTTATATTCTAAAATTTGGGTGAATCATCTTTTATAAAAATTGGAAATTGGCGAATCTTTTTTATGGAAAATCATGGAAAATTAGCCCATTGGGAAAATATTAGCCCCTCAAATTTTCCACGTGTTTGTCTCAGCCCACTTTTTCAAATAATTAGTGCGCACAATGATGTACTTTTTCTTCCCTGATGGTGGATCAATTGGCCTAGTGAAATCCATGCCCCACTTGTCAAATGGCTCTAAGGCCACCTTGGGTTGTAGGGTAATTTTATCCTTGTGTGTGGGTTTCCCCATCCTATGGCACTAATCCCATCTGCTAGTATACCTTCTTTCATCTTGGTGGAGAGAGGTCCAATAATAGCTAGCTTGTAGAGCTTTGAAAGTTGTTCTCTTGGTAGAAAAATGACCTCCACAGAGCCCATCATGACAGCCTGAGAGGATGTCAAATAATTCCTGTCACTGACACATATCCTTATGATCTGATCTAGTCTTAGCTTGAAGAGATTCCCCCCAATCCAAGTGAAAGGGACACTCTTCATTACAAGTCCGCTCTTTTCCCTAGATGACAAATTTGGAGGGAATATTGAAACAACTAGGTAGTTGGCTATGTCAGAAAACCATGGAGAGAGAAATGAGATAGAAAATAAGTGCTCACCTAGAAGCTAATCATCGACCATTTGATGAGTCTCATCAATGGGTAAATTATATGGACCTTAATTCCACTCTCCAACTTATTAAAATCAACGTTTCTCACATTTCTTTACATGTTTTGTTATATTTTGCTTAGTGATAAGGGTAAAGATGTAATGTCATTTCTTGTGGTCTAATGTGAATTGATTGCAAGTTTTGGAGCAAATTTTGGCTAACTAAAGTGTAGGAACTCGAAGTAGACAAGCACGAGGGATTTTAGGAGATCTTATCTCCCTCCTTAACTCCTCACTCAGTGGAAGGTTCCTCCACTGGATCTCATCAGCTCGAAGTTACAAGGAGCCGAGTTGTTAAGGTCATTGGCATCCAAGCGAATGATAGTGGAAGACCAAATGATCTTGAGTTGGGAGCCAAGCGTCCCTAAATATAAGGAAGTTGTTGGTAGCTTCAGTGGTATAAATAAGAAAGCTTAGAGCCTTAGTAGGATTCAATTTTTTTTTTGTGGTAGCCAAGAGGCATTTTCGAGCTAAGACATTGCGATTGATGAATCTTATGTATTTTTGATATTTTAATGAAAATGACAAGAATTCCCTTGATCTGGAACTGAGTTGACTCAGAGGGCTAAAGCTCTTGGGTTAGGGCCCTAGCAGTAGAGGTTCCTCTTTTTGTACATGTATGCTTAGATTACGTTCATAGTTAGCTAATGAAGTTATTTTGGTTTTGTTAATCTACAAGTATTTGTGTAATTAATTAGTTTGCTTCCATTTGTGGATAGTTAGATTAGCGGTATCTTAGTAATAGTAGACACTCCAGAAAATATTGTGATGGTGGCCTTCACCTTATCTCCCTTATGGGATCATGACTTGAGGGTTCCATTCACACAACCCAAAAAATAGATTTCTTGTTTGATTACTTCATAATATAGGGTTTATTGGTGAATAGGTCATTATCTTTGAAGTTTCTTAGGATTATTTACAATTTTCATTTTGATCTCTTATGTTTTTCTATGGTTTCAATGCACTTCTATTCATGAACTTAGCCATTAGCTCATAATAACTCTGTTCTCCTCCATTCAATGAATCTTTTCCATATATAGATGAGTTTATGGATAAATGAAGACAAGATTGTATGCTGTTGTGGGTGATTCTAATTTATAGGGAGACCTCATCCCATTCGCCTCATACACGTCCTATCCATCCATGTTTCCAAGGTCCACTAAACCCTAAATCTGATTCTTGTTTTGTAAGCAAATTTGTCATTTCCATTGAGAAAAGCTAACCATCTTGAAGCATTTGACTAAGCCTTGGATAGTGTTCATCTCCTCCATGACTTATCTCCCCATCAAACACCTTTCCCACACTTCATTCTACCTTTCCTACCATATCCTAATCATTGACCTGTTTCCTGTAGTGAAACAGGGCATCCTATATTAGAACTAGGACATCCTCTGGTAGTACTACGGGAAACCCTGTAGCAACTTATTTTAAGAAAGAATTTAGAAAAAAATTGTAATTTGAGCTTCGATTAGGCCTCCACTTGGCTTCCATACCCTTGAGACTAGTCTGTACCTTTTCCTCCATACCTGTCTCCCCTGCCAAAGAACAAGTGAAAATTAGCATTTGCATTCATAAAACTAAACACCAAAACATGTTTTTCTACAATTTCTAAATTAGCACATGCATGCAACAATTATAATACTTCTTTGATCAGATTCCATGCTCAGCTAGTCTATATCATCACATGTTATAAAAAAGGTTAATCTAGGTTTCTTTTGTAAGAAAAATGTGTAAACGTGTAGCTAGATGATTTCATGTCACTTTATAAGCATCTTGCAATTCAGTGTTTCATTCCCTAAAGTAGGAAACATTCATTTTCTATCATTAAGGATAATTTTCCCTTTTCCATTATGTAGTTAGACTCCTTCTAGTCAATAGAATATTGGTTTGAAAAATCCTATTGGTCTATCACTCGAGTTGAAAAGTGACAAGAGTAGACCATTGCATCTATTGTGTATACAACACTATCACCTCCAAGTTTGTACGAACCTCGGTTTCATGAAGTAAAGTTGGTAGATTTAGGAGTTGTAACATTCTTGCTGCAATACTGGCACTCATCACCATCCCTTCATTACCTGCAGGCAAAGAAAGTCTAGACAAAAAATCTGCAACTACATTTTACTTTCATGGCTTGTCAATGGTAGTTAAATCAAATTGTTGTAACAATAGCAACCATATAATTATTATAGCATTCAAATCATGCTTATTCATCAAGTATTTTATAGCTTCATGGGAATTATGAACAAAAGTTTAGTATCCAATGGTGTAGTTTCTGAATTTGTTCAAAGACTATACAATAGCTAGGAGTTATTTCTCATTTACAGTGTAGTTCAATTCAACCTTAGGAAAATTTTTAGTAATGAAGTAAATGGCATATGGTAAGTCGGTAACTTACCATCTATTTGTATTAAGGATGCCCCCATAGCTTTGTGAGATGCATGAGCATGGATATGGAAAGAAGATCCCAATTTGGGCCCATAAGTATGGGTGCAATGGTTAATTTTTATTTTAAGATCTCAAGGACCTCTTGGCAGCTATCTGTCTAGCAGAATTCTGAGCCTTTGGCCAGCAATCCAAAAAATGGTGGGGCCACTTTGCTGAAGTCCTTGATAAACCTCCTATAGTATCTAGCTAAGCCCAAGAAACTCCTAACATCCCTTTGCTTTTGAGGAGTACAGACCCTTTTTATGATGGAAATTTTGTTTGGGTTCACTTCTTTTCCCTCCTGAGATACCAAATGGCCAAGGACACTCCTTGCATGCATTAAGAATTCACACTTCTCATGAATAAGTGAGAGGCTTATTTCAATGCACTTCTTTAGGAATTTCCCTATGTTAGAGAGAGCCTCCAAGAAGCCACACCCATAGGGAGTGAAATCATCCATGTAGATCTCTACATAGTCATGGACCAACTCAGAAAATATTCTCAGAACTTCTCTTCTAAAAGTGGAAGGGGCATTACATAAAACAAAATGAAGGACCCTATAAGAAATGGTACCCCAAGGATAGGTGAATGTAATTTTATCTTGATCCTCAGGGATGATCTAGATCTCATTGTAACCAGTGAATCCATACAGGAAAGAGAAGAACTTCTTCCCTACAAGATCATCTAAAAATTGGTCAATGAAAGGTAAAGGGAAATGGTCTTTCTTGCTGGCTTTGTTCATCTCTCTGTAATCCATGCAGATCCTGCACTTCCCATTCTTCTTTGGGACCAAAACTAGAGGGGATACCCACTCACTAACTGAGATGGAGTATATTAACCCTGCATTGAGCAACTTTTACAACTCTTCCTTTACTATGTCCTTGAGGGCTGGGTTAATTCGCCTCTGAGGTTTGTGCACAGGTTTGTGTCACTCCTTGATGTAGATGTGATGAGTACAAACCGAAGAATGAATCCCCTTAATTTATTTATAGCTCCAAGCAAAAGCTTCTAAGAGCTCTCTCCGCATTTTTCACAACTTCTCTTCTTGGTTGGATAAGAGAGAGGGGTTAATCTTCAAGGTTCTAGATGGACCAAATTATACGACTTTGAAATTTGCAAGACTTGGGTCAACTAGGCATAACTAAGTCCAAGGATTACCCTCAAGTTCCTTCTTAATCTCGACAAGAGACATGGTATTGGGGGGTTGGTTCTAGAAGATTTTGTCAATGAGGTGATCTTCATGAGGTTGCCCCCCTCCTATAACAACATATAGGGTATATATTGGATGGGATGTTGTATGGTACACTTCATCTTCCTCCTCCTCTTCCAACAATAAGGGTAAGTCATGCTTAAGAGATGGTTGAGCAGGAAGGTACAATACCAACTGTTTGGACAAATGCCCATTCTTAATGGTCATGTTCCCGACCATGCAACTTATGTAAGAATCAACAGTGAATAACAATGGTATTCGGAAGATGAGAGGATAACCGTTGAATTTTGTTTTGGGCTGGAGAACCAAGAAGTTAGTAGGATACTCCCAAGAGTCAATAGAGACCATTACATCCTCAACAAATCCCTTAGGAGTCATTGTGGATCTATCTCCAAGTTGCAACACTGTAGTGGTCTTTCTCAAGTATCGTTGTACGTTCAGTTTCATCATGGTTTCTTTAGTCATCACATTGATGGTTTCCCTAATATCAAACACGGTGTGAGGTACAATGATGCAATTAATGTGCACATCTACCACTTGACTTCCAAGGTATAGATATTTTGGACAAATCACTCTCCCCGGCATCAAATCAGATAATTGACCAATAACTTTGATGGTAGGGGCATCTCTTTTTCCCATCCTAGGGTGTTTGAAACATTTCTCTTTGATAAACTTATTTTAGATGGGAACATGCTTAATAGCTTGGAGGAGGGGTATCTTAACACTAGATTCTTCAATGACCAAAGAAGTTCAATCTCTTCTGGGGTTCGCTAGATAGAATGGATCAATCTCTTAGGAAAAGGATGTGGATTTACTTGAGCACTACTCTCTTCCTTTTCCTCTTCAAGTTCCTTAGGTGATGATGGAGGTTGGTTATCAGGAAGCAATCTTCCAGACCTGAGGTTGATTTCTTGAATCTCCACAACATAGGCAGGGTAAGATGTATCTCCATTATATACATATTGTGCTTGCTTATTATTCAAGTTCGTATTGGGTTGAGCAGGAATTTGAAGTTTCTTGGGTGGAACATGATGAGTGAATTGGGGTTGAGATGGAGGTGGAGTCAGTAAAGCAGGAGGTTCACTGAATTGAGACATCCACCCTTGTGATGGGTTATTCCACTAAGGATGTGGAGAAGAATATGGCTGAAATGGTTGATTGAGAGGTTAGGGAGGATATTGATGTGCATAATGCCAAGAAGGAGGTGTGGACCATGATGGATGAGTGGAATAATACCAAGGTGGCAATGGTGCATTCTGGTTGGGGTGGTAATAAGTGTAGAATGTATCTTGCATGCCTTGTTGGTATGGATGAGGTCCTTCAGGCCTCCTTTGACTGATAAAACATAGTTTCTCAACGCCACCTTCTGCCCCTTGGAATACAACTTTTAATCCAAGCAAAGAAGGACATTTATCTATGGCATGGTTTTCCTCACAGACTAAGCAAAAATCTGTGAAATTTAATGGACATTCATTTTTCAGGTGCCTTTTAGTGCACTTACGGGAAAAAAATGGCTTAGACCCTCTCCCCTTCCTCCTGTATCCTTTTGATCTGCATGGTATCCATTTACAGAGCAAAGGATCCAACATTTAACATTTAAAGTCCTCCAACATGTTTCCAATTTCATTGTTGATGGACATTGTGGAGGGAGAGGAACTGATCAAAGCTTGAATAGCCTTACCCTTATTCCTAGCAGCCCTAGAATGGTTCTTGAACATTGTTTTTATGTCTTCATAGGATCACTAATAGATGTCTCCCCCAGACAACATGTTTAGGGTTTCCACCATGTTGTCTTTGATCCCTCGGATAAGAACTAACTTGAGTGATTCAGGATCAAGGATGCATCTAGCCCTCCTATAATTGAGCTGGAATCTTTCCTCATAGTCCTCTAGGGATATATCATATCCAAGATTCATTCTAAATATTTATTCTTTGGTTTATTTGGACCTATAGTAGTCCATGTACTTCTTGTTAAATTCTTGTTGCATTTGAGCCCAAGTAGTGATGCTATCCCCAGGCAAACCCATAAACCAGTGCAAGGCTCCATCCTTAGGGTAGATGGGAACAACTTCAGCTTTTGGTCATCAGAGGTATAGTCACAGTTCCTACAGAAAACAAAAAAATCAAACATAAAAGTATCAAGATCCTTAGAGGTTAAGCCATGGAAGTGAGGAAGGGCAATAGGGCTTATATTCTTCGTTCTAGCCTCTCCATTAGTCTCTCTGATAAGAAAAGCCTCATCATTCCCATTTTCAACCATGGTTTGGGTAGGTGAAATGGGTTGTTCTTCTTCCCCAATAAGTTCTTCAAAAATATCAGGTTGTTCACCTAAGGGGTCTTCTAACTCCCCTGTAGTTAGAAAGGGAATTTTACATTCACTGAAGAAGAGTGAAGGTTGATTGTTTGATGGTGTGTGAGTGTTTGGTAAGAATTTTCCTTTAGTATCTCTATTCCTACGAGGCATGAAAGAAAAATTTCTTTTTTGAGGTGATTTTTTTTTTTAACTAAATGCAAAAGAAAAATAAATGCTTAAGTAGAAATAGCAATTACCTAGACACCTCCCTGACCATGACGCCAAAAAGTGGTGAGCCCTGGTATTGCACCAAGGGTGCTGCAACTCCCAAGGGCTACCCAACTCTTTTTATAAACCTGGGGTTCGTATACAATTGGAGGTGACAATGCTATATACAGAGTAGAAGGAATTCTACTCATGCCACCCTAAACTAGGTCGTTTGATAATTAAGGCTTCAAAACCATTCTTCTACTAGATTAGGGGGAGATTAACTACTTAAAGTGCAATTCAAAAGGTAGCTCTAATTTAGAAAATTAAATTCTTCTCAAATCTCACTTGTAGATGCTACCGACTTGTAAATGTTATTGGATCGATTCATGAAAGAACACCAAAGTTATGCTACCTGGAGAAAGGAAACTACACTAATTGCAATCAACCATCTAGCTATCAAATTCACTTGTAACCAAGGAATTATTATACCTATTGCTAACTCAATATTCCATGCATCATCTATCTAATTCACACTTTCATATAAAGTAATGTTCTTTCCCAAATATGAGATAAAGAAACTAATGTTATTCTCTCTTGCAGTGAAGGAAGAAAGATGGCTAGAATGGCCTAGGTGCTACCTTTGATCATGGAATCCAAGCTAGCGGGTCAAACTATTTGTAAACCAACTTGCATTACAGATCAAAACAAGGGAAAAACAGGCTGCCACATTCATGCTACAGGAAGATGCTACATGATCCCTGTATTGCTACAAGAAGACCTATAATGCTATAGGAAGGCCGCTAAGAGGTTTTCGAAGGTAAGACCAATGATATCAAAGGATGGAAAGATGGATGAAGGTTGTTCTATATGTATGGAATGTGACCAACATCCATATCCAAGCTCAACACTTTAGGAAGGATGGTTTTGAACTAAGAGGGCTGCTCACAATGACCTAAAAGGTAGAGCTCAATAACAGTGGTTGAGATCCATCAAAAGAGAGTGGAGAAGTCTTGGATGGAAATGGTAAGAAGGTCCCTAGCCTGTAGTTCCAATGGTCCTTCAACATCACATGCATCTTCTCTTCTTATTATTCACAAAATATCATAACTAATGGTGGAAAATATGAGTTGAATTTAGAAACTATCTAACTCATGCCAAAAAAATTTATCTATACAATGAAGCAAATTCTAAACTACAACAATTATATCCAAAACAAGATAATCAATGTATAATTTCCAAGAAATCATAAACAAGAAATCATCAACATAAATTTTTTTGTTGTGATTGTAGATACCTCTAATCAGGCTCCCATGAGAAGGATGAGATGGAGGCAACAAACACAAGTTTTTGAGGAATTATATTCTACTAAAATGAAACAACTAACAAACATTCTAAGATAAAAGGAATATCAATACATAAGAGGGACCTAAGCTACTAGGGTTGGGCCTAGACCTACGAACCTCAGCACTCTGAACTAACTCATTTATGGATCAATAATAAACTTCTCATTATTATTGAAGAAATGTCAAATACATCACATAATAAGTCAAAAATAGTAGTCACAAGTGCTTGAGCTCAATAACCTCTTAGCTGTAAACAAAGTTTGAATCCTAATGAGTTCCTTGGAATATTTATTTATACAAAAGTGTAGCTACCAAGATATCCCTAGAAAATAGATATGTTTGTCTCCCAAAACCCGAGAAAGGTCGATCTAGATCTTCATTGAACTACAATGGCTTGGCTACCAATGACCTCGTCCTATTTGGCTTCCAATGAATTTGAGTTGATGAGAGCTAAAATGGTGATATTGGTTGATTGAAGGAGTTAAGGAGGTGGATAACCTCCTAGGATATCTCCCTATTGTCTACTCCGAGCTCCTACATTGAAATTATCTCAAAATTGCTCCAATTTCAACATTTAAACCATATTAGGCCACATGACATAATAACACATATTTCGCCCATATCACTAAGCATAATATAACAAAAATTGTAAATAAATGTGAGAAAAATATAATTTTAATGTTGGAGGATGGCATTATGATCCTTATGATATACCTATTGATGAGCCTCTGCATCACCCCCCTACTCAAGTTGTTGTTCATCCTTTGAGAAACTCAGTCATCTATGTCCATGTCTTTCATGGCCCTGGTGTCCTCTCTGACATCCCAAGGCTCCTCAGATGGTGTGCCTTCTTGAGGATAGAAGCCTACATTCTTTTATATTTATGACCACTTATGTAACAACCCAAAATAAATATGTAATTAACTTGCTAATTAACATTAAATTCAAATTAGAGTGGCACTTACCTGTGTTACCTGTGGTTGATGTCTGCTAATGGCAACCCCCGAGCCCTCAATCAACATACTACTGCCAGTGACTCCTCTATCTTAGAACACCATTCTCCCAAGAGAATGAAATATAGAGTCTTGGAATGATGGAATGCCTCCCATCCTCTTCACCATCTAATAAATAGAGCAAACATTGGAAGGGGAACCACATGCATACACTCCATGTGTCTACATGCAACTTTATTGCTTTCTTGTTTTATTTCTTTTGTTTTTACTTTTTGATAGCTTTACTATTTTTTTTTTACTGTTTGCTTGTTTTATTCCTATTTATATTTATTTAGAGCTTTAGTATGGTTATT
>APFE030398834.1:0-61794 GCA_000404065.3 Pinus taeda
GTCGAAGAAACACATAATGTTTAAAAGTAAAAAATGTTCTTTTCTTTTACATGGTTAGAATGTATTTTAGCGTTTTGTGGTCTGGTTGAACAGGTTACTTGTGGACCCGGCCATGGAATCAGGTAAATTAAATGAAATTAGTGCATAAATAAATTTTCAATATCGCGGCCAGCAAAATGACAAATGCATGCACAAATCTCTGACAACAGGCCATTTGACACAATTACTACTAGTATGTATTCGGCAATTTATTGTTTGCTACTCGGCAATTTATTGTTTTCTACTGCTACGTATTTCGCAATTTCAATCTTTTTTTTCTTCTGAAAAAATATCTAACCAAAATTTCCAAACAGGAAATGGAAAAGAAAAGGCGAAACGTACCACTAAATCCAAATCCAACTCCACAGTTGGCGTTGAATGTCCGATGTGCGTTGAAATTTCCGATCCCTCCGAAATCAAACAGCCGCTTTGTATTGTATGCGCCTATCAGGTGTGTGCCTTCTGTTACCACCGCATTAGAAGTGGCGATGGAGATGGCCGCTGCCCCGGCTGCAGGACTCCGTATCCCTCCTACGTTCCTATCTCTTATCAACTCATATATTAAATCTGGTAATGGAGGTTTTCTGCCTTCTGATATCCCGCCGCCCGGACCTCACCGGCCAAATGTGCTGCTAATGCCTTCCCCGGATATCCGTCCATTTCCGAACCCTCCGCCGCCGGATCCGTTCCCTCCCCCAGAGATGCTTCCTCCCCTTCCCTCGCCGCCATTACCAGAGATGCCCGTGCTGTTTCCTTCATTTTTATATTTCAACTGAGTGTAGTCATTTGATATCTGTTTCGTTGTATAGACCTTTGAAGCGTTGCTTAGGCCTGTATGTCTATAACACTGATACATATTTGATGTCATGCTCTTTTGAAAATATACTCAAAATATTTAATTACTTTCAATATTCAAAAAAATTATGTTCTCCATAGTATATGCATTAATTATTCTTAATATTCAAAATTCTGTATATTTTCCTTAATGAAAACACTAAATAAAACACATATGACGTGTGAAAAATACCTTAACTTTCATGTTTTAAATTATTTTTTGAATTGGATTTGCTATGATTTTGTGCAATTGATCTACTTTTGATGAGCAAATCGTGAAACAAATACTGTAATTTGGCAATTTCTTGCTTCAACATCAAATTCCTAGGCATTTTTTTTGTTTCATCATCAAATTCGTAGGAAATCTCCACAAATTTAGAACCGCTCAGGGTATTTCCTTGAAGATCACGAGGGCTAGTCTATGTACAGTGAACCAGTAAATTTATCACAAGCTTAGATCAATATGACAATTTAGAAAACCAAAATGTAACTGGTTATTCTACAAATCTAATACAAATGTTAATGCGTCGTCCGCGTCAAGAATACAATTTCAATATGTTATATTCTACTCTACATTCTGTTCCATAGATCATTGCATTAAAAAAATATTCCACCTTACATCTAATCCTTATAACCTTATAAATTTAAAGTTGCTCCGCACAGAGGAACCAGAGAAATTAATACCTTTCAAGACTTGGTCGTAGCAGTCAGGATTTTCTGCTAAAAATTTGAGTAGCCTTGTTATTGTTGCGGTAGTACTGTCATGCCCTACAAATAAAAGCAGGATGATGTTGTCCTTAACTTCTTCGTTAGTGAGGGATTACTTTTCACCTCGCTCGTCAACATGAGAGAGCAGGAAGGAGAACAGATCTTGCTCCGGAGAAGCCTTTGCCTCCTGCAACGCAATTCTCCTCTTCTGAAGAACAGCGTCAAGTTGTTTTCGAATGGCATTAGCTGCATGTTTCGCTTTATTATGTCGTGTACCTGGTAGATCTATGGGAATCTGCAGCAATCCTTTCTGCAGCACCTTAAATTACTCGACAACCTTTGTACATCGTCAGGATCGATTATGCTAGCGAACAAATGACAAGCTAGAGTGAAGTCCCAACAGCTTCAGTACATATATCCCCATCAGCCTGCCATGTTCGCAGGCCAACAGTTGGGATTTTGTGCAGCACAACGATATGTACATTAATATCGCGAACCAAACATTAGAGGGCCTCACGACCTGCCAGGCCATGCGAGAGCAGAATGCAAGCTACGACGTTAACGATTTATCGCCTGGAATTAAACCCGTTGCGCCCCTTCGCTGCGCGTGCCCGACTGCTAAACAGCGATGCCTGGTTCGATTTGCAAATGAGACAGATGAAAGGGGACCTTCATGTCCGGTCAGTACTTGTCACGGTTGTCCTACGCCAAGTTTCATTCATGCATTATGCTTGAGTTGGTGGTAATGTATAAGTCTATTCGAGATATTATTCCAATGACAATGGAAGATCCTCGATAATGTCGAAGAAACACATAATGTTTAAAAGTAAAAAATGTTCTTTTCTTTTACATGGTTAGAATGTATTTTAGCGTTTTGTGGTCTGGTTGAACAGGTTACTTGTGGACCCGGCCATGGAATCAGGTAAATTAAATGAAATTAGTGCATAAATAAATTTTCAATATCGCGGCCAGCACTTATAATTGGAAAGTTGAGCATGGATTTTGTATATATATGCAGTGTTGGAAGCCTTGGCAAATATCCATCTGCGAATGGAGTGACGAACGTGACTGTGGACGGAGCTCAATTGAGCGGGACTTAGAATGGAGTTAGGATCAAAACATGGCCAGGAGGCAAGGGCTTCGCTAAAGGCTTAACATTTAAGAACATAGTAATCAGCAACGTTCGGAATCCAATAATCATTGACCAGTATTACTGGCCACATTGCTCTGGCCAGGTCATAACTCATTTTCAACAACTTTAATATTTCTATTTCTTTACATACATATTGAAGTGAGCGCTGAGTTTTGTAATTGAAATTAATGGTATTTATATTTCCTTCACGGTGTAGGAATCCGTTACGAACGTGCAGCTCAGCAACGGGGTTGAAGACTATAGATTCAGCGCTGTTTACCACACTGCCACTTCCACTTCCAGAAACTGAAAGCTTCTCTGCCACTGCCTTCTTCTCTAGCTGCGTTCTACTTCACACAAAACATCTCAAAAATTGTTTCCAGCCAGAAACCATTCAAGCTCTTACTCTTCAAAGCCAGGAAATGGTGGACACCTTTCTTGCATTCTCCGATCCAAAGAATAATGGACAGTGCAAAGAGAACTCTCTGTAAAGTCAAGATAATCTACTCTATTCTAATATCAACATGGATATTATGAAACTCCTTTATCAATCGCACCAACAACATTCAAAGATGCACATATATAAGAATTTTGCATCAGTGATTCCTCCACGTTATTTAACGATATACAAATATGCCTTATCTCCCAGGCTCAGAAAACACTCAACATTGCAACTACATCATACAACGCCAACAACCTCACGCTCACCTCCATACCTTGAAGGAACTCTACTAAGACTGAGAAGGGGTAGTCAAGGAATGTATATAGTTTCTATTCCATCGAACAATAATGCTCTATGAAATCTGGACTTTGTATTGAATTATGTTCATTATGGATAAAACTGAATGTCAGTTTGCTGCAAGTTGCTATATTCAGCTTCATCACATATTGCATTCTTGGATTCATCTGCAGATCAGATGTTTTCGTGTTTCAGTAATTGTTTGTCTCACTCCATCACAGGCATACCAGCAAGTAACGATGCCATAATCTTCGTTACAACCTTGGGGCACAACATTTCTGTCCATCGACACTGATAGAGGCAATTTGCAATTCCTGAATACTAAAAATATGCTTGGCTCTCCTCGCAAACAACAACACAACTAAACACATAGAGATTCCTTCAACGATTCTCTCAATTGTTGAACACATTGAATCTATTGCCCTCTACCCACTGCAACTTTTTTTATTCTATTTTGGCTTTCAGAGAATGTGTTCATTATATTCTATGTTCTCCTTTTTAATGGCGTGCGCTCTGATATAGAGAATTGACATAAAATGGGCAAAGACAAGGTCCTCGGATATCACAGTATCCACTTTCAAGGAGCTCGTGATGCTGAAAATGGACCACATAGGGTTCGCTGGTCCATGAAACAATGGCTGGCTGGCTTGTAGGAAATAACTGTCTTTGCCTATAGATCAAGCTCAAAGCTGCAAGACTATTGACAGGGCAGGGACTAGCTGCCTCGCAACATGTCTTGTTTCAACTATAAATTAGAAGCCTCGGTTGGCAACAACCTAAGAAGTTAGAAGATTCAATGAGCGTTTAACGTGAACTGATATTTTGCATAAAATTATCACTACACATGAGTCTTTGTGCTGAGATCCTAACAATAATGCAATAATCTTTTGCACCAGATTTGGGGGACGCATATTAGGATAGTGGCAAGGTTGGGACTTGGCTGCAAAGTAAGTAGAGTTAAGTGACAAATAACTGTGGTTGAGTAAAGCAGCGAATCAAGTGTTATGGATCCGTTTCTGGTAATGGAAAATAGGGCATTTAACTGCATACATGATTACGTGAAATTGGGCACAGAAATTAGTATCCAAAGGCTAAAATACCATGTGTGAGTTAACTTTTTGAGGAGGATAGGATAGGAGAGGGCGAAAATAGCATGTGTGGGTTTACTTTTTAATTTTTAAGGAGGATAGGATAGGATAGGAGAGAAGACTTTAGTTACTTGTTCTATATTGCAGTGTAGAATATTTTTAAGGAAGTTATTTGTGTGATGAATAGATTGTTTTTTTGAATAAATATCTTGATTGTGTTTTTGGGGCACTGTACAGAGTATGGAGAAATGTTGTCATGTAATGTTATATTATGGAGAGATGTTGTCATGTAACGTTATATTTGAAAATAGTAAAATTATATTAGAAATTAACAAATTAAAAATAACAATAACAAAGGAAAGTAGTATGAGCCATAATTAAAGTACTTCATTAAGAAAAAAAAATTACCGTCAACTATAAGGAAAATATTTCAACATTCATATTGAATGACATAATTTTATATAATGTATTTTAAATTAAAAAATTTCTTATATTTCCACTTAATTAGGGAGATGTGTAATCTATTTCATTTTTAATATAGAGTTGGATATATTAGATTTTAAAAATATCAATAACAAAGAAAATTTTAACAAGTTTATAAATCAAATATTTCAATACACATGTTAAGTAATTGCACATGACCCTAATTGCACTTGGAAACACTTGCACATGACCCAAAGGTCACATGACCTAAATTGCACATGACCCTTCGGTCTTCGACCTTCGGCCTTGATCCTTGATCCTTTGGCCTTTGGCCTTTGACCTTCGGCCTTGATCCTTGATCCTTCTTTTTTCCTTTGTTGACCTTTTTTCGACATTCTGCCTTCGGCCCTCGGCCTTAATCATTGATCCATCGGCGCTTCTTGAGCCTTTAGCCTTCCTTTTGGACCTCCTTAAGGGTCCCCCTTTATCTTTCATCTAACCTTATTTTTTCTTCTATGAGAGGGTATATCCTTTTACATAAAACATATAGAGAGAAAGATTGAGAGGATTCTTATTCCATTAATAGCTACTTTCTATTTCAATGTATGAAAGATATTTGTAATTCTATAATGTTTAATATGAATTTGATATGTAATATTTTAAAATTTTTTAATAATAAAAATTAAATATATGTTGATATGAAAAAATGAGGGGACATGTTTTAATATTTTAATGTGAATTATAAATAAAATGTTTTAATGTCAACTACATATATATTAACCCACTTAGATCTATTTTAATTCTAGATCTACCAAGCCCTTAGAGTTCCTTTGAAATATAAACCTCTTTTAGAAGTGGAAAGAGATTTTGATTCCGCTCAACACTCAGTAATTCCAAAATTAAAAATAAATTTACACTAGTATTATTCAATACACAATAAAATTGAAAACTAAAATGACATTTCAAAATTATTTTAAATTTTTAAATTTAAATATTTTATTTTAATAATTCCTTTTTAATAAAAAATTAATCACTTCTTTATAGTCAGCTAATAAAAAAAGGAAAATATCAAATTACTTCTTTATAGTCAACTAATAAAAAAATGGAAAATATCGAATTTTAAAAATTAGAAAATATATTTATGTTTTAAAACATTTTTTTATAAAACATTATACAATGACCCACCAAAAAAACTAACATAATATTACCTCATCAAAGATTTAATAAGATTTCAAAACAAATAATAAATTATAAAGCTACCACTTGCGGGATAGGAGGATCGCATACATTAAAGTGAGAAACGGGTGGCAGATTTGAACAAGGAAAAGCTAACGAGTATACTATAGGGCATTAAATCCCTGCTTAGCTGCATGCTCTATAACGCGATAACACACGCACGCTGTGAGTAGAGAAAAAAAAAAGTGGCGGTGTGTTATCGCTTTATAGAGTATGCAGGTAAGTGGACATTTAATGCCCTATAGTATGTTGGTTAGCTCTTGCCATTTAAACATATCTAATATTCATCATAGGTAACTACAATATAAGCTACCTATGCGCAAATATACTAATAAGATTGAAAGCAAATAATAAATTATAGTGGTATCAACCCGGGATAAGAGGGTCGTATACATTAAAGTCAGAAATCGCAGGGGGTTTTGCATAGAAAAGAAAGAAAAGAATAGGTGGATTTGTATTAAAAAGAAAAGAAAATATAACTAGCATTTGCACCAGATGTTGCAAAGAAAACGTCGTAAGGCAATAGATAACATATAAGACTATGTAAGGCAATTGATAGCATATAACACTAATTAACGCTTCTTTGCCCCACCACCTCCGAGCTGGCATCCGCTGTGCTGGCAACCAACACCCACGCAATTTCAAACGGTCCCTCGCGCCAAACATTCATTTGCTCCATTCGCACAACCGAAACAGGTCCTCTCGAGCATTCGTTTTTCCTGCTCACGGTGCTTGCTCATCTCGCAGGTCCGCTCGCGGTGTTGAATCCCGGCAGGTTGTGCCCTAGGCGTAAGGTAAATTATACTCTGTGAATAATGACATCCACCATTTTGGCGGGCGCCCGGAAGGCCCATGCATACGAATCCCACCTCATGCTGCTATAATTTGTCTGTATTGGCAGCTCCCAGCGTCTGGCGAAACAGATGCATTCAAGGTCTCCATTTGGGCGTAGGTTCGAGCGACGCTGAAGGTATTTTCCCATTGCATCGTAATCAATTACCAGATTTATAATGAACCACTTAGCCATTCAGACATGTTCAATAGTTTTCAGGATGTGGTTTAATGGTTAATAGTTAAGTAGGGAGGTCTAATCTCAAACAAAATTATATATATCTAAAAATTGCTCCAAACGCGGTCCAATCTCAAGCAAAACTATATATATCTGAAAATTGATCCAAACAGAATTTTTTTAGTTGAAAAAAATACAATAAACCACAACCATTACAATTGCAAACTCAAGCTCCTGCATCCAGTGTGCTTGATTGTGTACTACCCACTTAGCCATGGAGGCCATGAAAATCAGATAATCCTAAACCACTGCCATTGCAAGCTTCTTGCATCCATTGTGCCTGCCTGTGCACTTTGCCAGGTGCATAGTTTATTTGGGCTTTTCATTGGGGTGAGATTTTGAGTACAAATATATTCAATTTTGTGAGAGGAATTTGGTGCACATTAATTTTCACATGCTTGTTAGGAAGGATGACCACAGAAAAATGCAAGGGCGCCAAATGGTGGAGCATTGATGTAAGTAGTAGACTCAGACTACCTGAAGTATGTTGCCACATTTAATTTATCGTCCTTTTCAACTGAAATTTTTTTCCAATTCTCCTTTGGTGTGATGCCATTGCTTTCTGCAATAAATGAATTATACCTTGTTATTTTAGCAACAAAAAATATAATTGCAAGTGAATCTCATTTTCGTGTCAGATCAACAACCTTTTTCTCGAACTTCTTGTTCTTACTTGCTGAAAGAAAACTATGTTTTTTGTTATAAACCTTTGAACATTTCTTTCATGTCTTCTCTTGCATTGTTATGGCGATCTGGGCTCTATGTGAAATGAAGTGACCAGACTGTCATAAGATTAGGCTAGTAATTCAAGCAAGGCGATGACTGCATGTACATTTTGAATTGGTGCCTCAATAGGTTCTAGCATCTCTAACAATTTTTTGAAGTGATTGATGTTGTTGTCCACATCTTATGTTGTCATCTTTATTTGTGAAAACTTCCTCAGCTATATCTTAGGATGACACATTGATATTCATAAATGTTAAACAGCATGAATTTCAATTGATTGTTGTGTTTGGCTACATATTAGGATCCTCCTCTTTATTTGGTGAAGTTCCCTCAGACAAATCTCAAAGTTATAGCTTTATTTTCACACACGTGTGCCCCATTTTTGTTTTGGTGTTTTGGCACTGCTGATGTGATTCATTTGATCATTAATGCTCAAAATGCTACAAGTAAGAGTCTTGTGATTATTAGTTTCCCATTTGTTGATTCTAACAGTTCATATGGTATGTTTGAATTCATCTTCTTCCAGAATGCTAAATGATCTTGTTCAATAATGGAATTCCCATTTGCAGCTTCCAGATGAAATCCCATGCTGTTAAATTTTACAACCACATCTGTTTTAGACAAAGAACAAAGTCAAGCTAGCTACAACCATGGTTTTGGTGTACTTTGAGACTTCTAATTTGCATGGGTGTTTGTTATATTGCTTGTTCTTTTTCAAATAGGTTACCAATCTGAAAATTAAAGTCTGGCCTTCCTTATGAACAGACCATTAGCTTTGGTATCAAATATTGGAAAAAATTCCAGTGATCAAAAAGAGATATTGAGCTTGTGTTCGCAACACTAGAGTGCAATATTACAGAGTAAGAGGAATTTGGTGCACATTAATTTTCACATGCTTGTTAGGAAGGATGACCACGGAAAAATGCAAGGGTGCCAAATGGTGGAGCATTGATGTAAGTAGCAGACTCAGACTACCTGAAGTATGTTGCCACATTTAATTTATCGTCCTTTTCAACTGAAAACTTTTTCCAATTCTCCTTTGGTGTGATGCCATTGCTTTCTGCAATAAATGAATTATACCTTGCTATTTTAGCAACAAAAAATATAATTGCAAGTGAATCTCATTTTCCTGTCAGATCAACAACCTTTTTCTCGAACTTCTTGTTCTTACTTGCTGAAAGAAAACTATGTTTTTTGTTATCAACCTTAGAACATTTCTTTCATGTCTTCTCTTGCATTATTATGGCGATCTGGGCTCTATGTGAAATGAAGTGACCAGACTATCATAAGATTAGTCTAGTAATTCAAGCAAGGCGATGACTGCATGTACATTTTGAATTGGTGCCTCAATAGGTGCTAGCATCTCTAACAATTTTTTGAAGTGATTGATGTTGTTGGCCACATCTTATGTTGTCATCTTTATTTGTGAAAACTTCCTCAGCTATATCTTAGGATGACAGCTTGATATTCATAAATTTTAAACATTATGAATTTCAATTGATTGTTCTGTTTGGCTACATATTAGGATCCTCCTCTTTATTTGGTGAAGTTCCCTCAGACAAATCTCAAAGTTATAGCTTTATTTTCACACACGTGTGCCCCATTTTTCTTTTGGTGTTTTGGCACTGCTGATGTGATTCATTTGATCATTAATGCTCAAAATGCTACAAGTAAGAGTCTTGTGATTATTAGTTTCCCATTTGTTGATTCTAGCCGTTCATATGGTATGTTTGACTTCATCTTCTTCCAGAATGTTAAATGATCTTGTTCAATAATGGAATTCCCATTTGTAGCTTCCAGATGAAATCCCATGCTGTTAAATTTTACAACCACATCTGTTTTAGACAAAGAACAAAGTCAAGCTAGCTACAGCCATGGTTCTGGTGTACTTTGAGACTTCTAATTTGCATGGTTGTTTGTTATATTGCTTGTTCTTTTTCAAATAGGTAACCAATATGAAAATTAAAGTCTGGCCTTCCTTATGAACAGACCATTAGCTTTGGTATCAAATATTGGAAAAAATTCCAGTGATCAAAAAGAGATATTGAGCTTGTGTTCGCAACACTAGAGTGCAATATTACAAAGTAAAATATACGATAGAGAATTGCAGTGCTTTGGAAATAAAATGCATGAGTCAACCTTACATTATCTGGAATTCTCCCACACTTACAAAGTGTGACTACAATTTATCTATTCAAGTTGTTGCATGATTATCATGTTGTCTTCTCTGTTGCATTCTCCTTTGTCTGCCTTTTTTTGTGACAGTTTTTGTTGCCTCATTATATATTTTTTTATTATTTAATTAAATGTATTCAATACTTCTCTATAGATAGAGGCTAAAATGATTTTTTCTTCCTAAAGGGCTATTCATAAAGAAAGGGCCAGTTAACCTTCCTAAAGTACTATTCAGCTGTCCTTACATAGACAGTAAGACAAAACCTTGCTTTCTAGGAGATGCAGGTGCAGAGGATATGTGAAGATTAACAAAAAACCTAACATTCATTATATTTATCTTGCATGTTTTAGTTGATGTATTTCCCACATTTGCTATCCTGGATAAACATGATTATTTGTTTGCCTCTTGTTAGAAAGGGGTAATTCGGGGATAATTCCTGCACGAGGCCTTGGGCTCACTTGGAATGTGTGTTACTCAATTTAAAATTTTGCTATTGTTAACTCAATGTAGCTTAGTGTTACTGCCACTTGATTCAAAGAAAAAATGAAGTTGGATAAATAAGCTTAGAGTGTATTGTCTAAAGATCCAAGGCCCAAATTATTTGTTGAAGCCTGAATTTTATATTACCATGTATTGACTGAAAATCTAGAAATATATGGTAGTATTTTTTTCCTTGAGCTTTATTGTGTTATCAAAAAGCCCTATTTCGTTTCAACTTGTATGGATGTCTGGGGCTTGGCATGGTTTTTTAGCTGGATGTTTACATAGCAGCTGTGTGAAGGCAAAACACTCTTCTACTTTATATTTGTTGTAACTTGTTTTATTGTGCATCTATAGGCTGCAATAGTCAGTGCACAAAAAATTTGGAAGCAAGTCAATTATTTACACAACAGAAACTTGAACAACACAGACGATGCCATAATGCCACTACACAACATATGCCCAAGAGCCAGTAAGACATGTTTCCTTTCTAATTTATGGCAAACTATAATTTAGGAACTATCGAAATTGTAGAAAACTTTGGAATGTTAAGAAGGCATTCAACAGTTAAACAAGCCACCTTTTATGCAATACATGAGCTTCGAGTGTTGGTTGGCAGTTTGAATTCTATTAATCCTCCAGACAAAACACCTTCGATGCTATTTATGAGCTTCCAGTGGTGGTTGGCATTTTGACTTCTATATTATCATTCTCCAACAAATGTGAATCAGTGATTCAGACCTTGATTCCATGTTGACCCATTTCAATTCCCAAATAAAAATGTATTACAAATCCTGGCAACCCAAATTAACTTAGGCATTGTTTACGAAGGTACCATGCGGTGATTGTGAATCCAACCTACACTTCAATGACTTATTCCTTTGTGAGGTCCCAACATGAATCCTAGACCGTTTCTCTTTTTCCAATGTAATGGTTATCAGAGTCTAGTGACTATGAGTAATACAAAGTGTTGGAGTTGATATTATTCCCTTGAGAGGTCCCGACATGAATCCTGGACCATTTATCTTCCTCCATGGTAATGATTATCAGACATGTGGATTGTCAACCGAACAGTAAAGTTTACAAATCACAATTGTTGACAGAATGTAATCCAATTCAAAATGTGATGCAAGCCCTGGAAGTGTTTTACAAAACCAAAATTCTATACAGGGTATGATCTCTATAACTAAATCCTGATCACAACATAAATTTTGAGCTCAGTTAAGATCAGTGAAGAATCTATCAATATCTTAACTGGAAATAGATTTTGTTTTTGGTTGTGAGGATTGCCTGTGAACCAGTGAGACTCTTGTATCATTTTGCATACCATAAAAATCGTGCTTACATTGATTCTGCTGTCAGAGGACAACATCTCGTGCGTGACAGATCATTCTCAAGACTCATACTGGTATTGTAGCTAGCAGGAAGGGTTGGTCTACGAAGGAATGAAGTGCAGTGGATAATCCCTGTATATAAAATGACCCTATATATGAGCCTTCTCTATTTACACTACAGACAAATTTACTTTGACATAGAGGCCTAAGGAATCAGGATCTACAAAACCGAATTGTGTTAACATTGCACAAAGGTTTAAAGACCTTTTTCCTTCAAAAATAAGATTAAGGAACAATCCCTAACTCTGTTAACATTGCACACACGTTTGAAAATCATTTTAACTAAGTGCAATTTAATTATTTTGTGTTTTGGATTTTTTATTTGGGGTTATAATTTTCGGTAAGATTATGATTTTGTATTATTTAAAATATTTTTTTGAATAGATAAATAGATTAGTACTATGAAAATTCCTTCTACTCACACATCTGGATTATGCAGATTTAAATTATGTAGATTTTACAACTCAAACTTGTGATTCTAACTCTTTCTTATTAGATTTCAACGAATTAAACAAAAAAATATAACAAAAAAACACCAGAACATAAAAGATTTCACTGGATTAAACTAACTCTTACCAAATGGAATATTATAAAAGCACTACAGAACTATGTTTTCAATGTTTAAATCAATGAAAACTAAAGCTACTCCGGACCCGCAAGATTAAACATTTCTATGAAACAAAGATATCAGAAATTGCAATAGTAAATGGTTTAATCAAACAGTCAAAAATATGGCAATGAATCAAAATCAATGAAAACTACAGCTACTCCCGAGCCACAAGATTAAATATTTCTATGAAACAAAGATATCAGAAATTAGAAATTCTCCCTATTTTACAGATAGTATTCAATATTATCTGTGAGATTGAATACCATTTCTGATCACATAGAGACATCTTGTAAAACATACCACGAAGGCTGAACACTATTTCTGATCACACAGGGACATCTTGTAAAACATACAACAAAGGCAACAACCAATCTGATATAAATTCTGCAACCTCTTTCATAAAATTCAAAGCTACATAATTCCAGAAACTGCTAAACTCCTAACACACTCTCTCTATAGGACATAACTCAAAAATGTATATAAAGATTATTGGGTCATTGAAAAAAGGCAGGGGCACCGAGGTCACCTTTGCGTTGAAAGATGGCCGCATGTACTTCGTAACCCCTGAGAAGAAGGCCTTTTGCGATCCAGAGGCCGACATAGGTCGAAGCATCCACAACGCACAAAGTCTTGGGCTTGTAAGCATTATACTAGATTTTTCTGAGTAGACTGACTAATGAGTTCATTATTGCCTAAAAATTGTCTGAAAGTAACGTAGACACATGAGAGATGTATATTCCAATTCGCATATGGCCATATTAGATACTAATTACATATTGGAACAGATGTGTCAGAACAACTAAGTTGCCCTGCCTAATCTTGTGATGTAATCATCCTAGAACCTTTGACTGATCTTAAATGGAAATGACTAAGAGTGTGATCAGATCATTCCTTGTAACAATTGAACAGATGAAAAGAACATTTGGGAAAAAATTTCTGCAGAGCAAGTTTAATGGTATCACCTTGCTGAACAACAGCTCCTTCCTTCTCCACAAGGACTGCGTAAACAATATCTTCATAGTTTCCTCCATCCTGACAAAGAAATGCAATAATACCAGCTTGCAAGGGAAAAAGGCTGGGGTTGAATGCTGCAGACTCAATATAAAATCCTTTACAAATTTTTCCTTTTGTTGTCATCAGAGCGATTCCAGAAGGACACTTACTATATGGAGCATGTGACAAGTTTGCAGCTTTAAGAGTTGCTACCTTGAGTTGATGCAAATCTTCAGAGCCTGAAGGGTTGTGGATATCTTCCTCCTTTACATCTACATCACCGTTACATAAGTTCAACGCATCTTCCTTCACATCTCCATCATTACACTTAAGGTTCAATTCAGGAGAATTCATAGACCGGAATGCCAAGCCATTAAAGTGAGTTTGAAAAACTGGTGGCGTGCTTTCCTCCAAATCATCTGGACCAAATCGGTGGGGAAGGAAATACAATAGAGACCGGGTCTCGGCATGCTCATCAGCAATTAATATGTTAATCTCAGGCACACCCCAAACTTCTTGTAGAAATTGCCTGCAATGCCCACATGGGGCCGCTGAGATTACAATGAATCTAAGCTGGGCCTCCCCGTGTTACGCTGCATTGGCTACCAAAAACTACTCGGCATGAACAGAATGATTCAGAGGAAGACCTTCAAATTCCAAATTTACTCCCTTGAAGATGCGTCTGCTCGCTCCAAGGCCGACAGCTCTGCCCGTGTCTCTTCCCCTTGCCATTGATCTAATGCTTGAAATTTGTTTAATCGTCTAACATCTAATCATGTGGTGCACAAAATGACAGGTAGGCAATGAGGGAAGTTGATTTCAGAGAAAATCTAACATCTAATCATGTGGTGCACAAAATGGCAGGTAGGCAATGAGGGAAGTTGATTTCAGAGAAAAACGCCTTACTGCGTAATTAAAAATTATATATTATCTCACACTACTACTCAATTACACACCCTGACCTCTTAACCATTAACCACCATTGTAATAAAAAATAGAAAATTATATACACTTTTTAAAAATTCAATATTATATTTAAATTCAACATTAAACACATTTACCCAAACAGAGCTGCATCTTTACCCCTGCAACATTTTACAAATATTTTTAGGAAAAACCCAAACGAAACATTAATCTCTACCGCCTGAAACATTTAACAAATATTCTTATGGTAATTTCCACCGCAAATGGTTAAAAATTAAACGGTCACCCACCTCTTCTTCTTCTCGATACACAAACAGATGCAATAGAAAATGAAAATAAGGATGATGAAGAAGAAGGCCATCCAATTATTTTTTTGGTCAGGAGTTGGGAAGTGCAGAGGAATTGCAACATCCTTCACTTCAAATCCAAAGGCAATACAAACATGGCCAGCATTGTCATCAAATTTCTTCATACAGTACAAGAGAAACAGTAGCACTTTTGCAACCAATAAACGAGCAGGAGCAGGGGACCAATTTTTGCTTCAAGTGTTGCAATCCGAGATCGCTTACGAGGCATCCCGTCAGATTGGATGGGTAAGTGTAGTTTACATACCCCAACATAGAGAGAAAACCCCCTGAATATCTATTATATATTGATTTGTGAGTAGGCTTTGGTGGATGAATGAACGCAGGAAGAGGCGGCCGATAGGAGGTTATTAGGGCCCTTTGTTTTGGATTGGGACGCGCCCGACTCGCAGGACGTGGTTTTGCGGAGATCGTATGAGCAGGAGGAAATCGCCATAACTGCATTGCTTGATTCCAATTCTTCTGAGGAGAACGACGCAGGTTCAATTCTTCCCAGGGCCGTGTTGATGAAAGTCTGCATTACAAAGCCTGGGACCACTTCACTTCTCCTCTTCGATTGCTGGTTGCAAGGTTACGGGAATGACGCTGTAATCAATCTCGTCTCCTACCATCCGTCGACCCAGTCTTTGCATCCTTCAAAATATCGGGGTCCGGCATTCTGGTACGCCTTCATTCCTTGATCGAAATTTAAGGTTCATGGTTTAAAGTTTGGAGTTTAAGGTGCGGGTGCTCATACCAGTTCCAACTTCCGCATATAATAATATATGGCACTCGGCTAGAAATTGATAGTCATCCCATTAGTCTTCATTCTACTTTTGGGTCACCAATCTTGGAATAATTTCCAGAATTGATCCCATGGTCCGATAGAGCAAGTCCTATTTGTTCTCAGAGGATTCTTAAAACAGTTGATATTTCTGATCACACAGAGACATCTTGTAAAACATACAACAAGGGCAACAACCAGTCTGATATAAATTCCATAACCTCTTTCATAAAATTCAAACGTGCTTTCCTCCAAATCATATGGACCAAATCGGTGGGGAAGGAAATACAATAGAGACCGGGTCTCGGCATGCTCATTAGCAATCAATATGTTAATCTCAGGCACACCCCAAACTTCCTGCAGAAATTGCCTGCAATGCCCACATGGGGCCGTTGGGACTGCAATGAATTTAAGCTGGGCCTCCCTGGGTTACGCTGCATTGGCTACCAGAAACTGCTCAGCATGAACAGAATGATTCAGAGGAAGACCTTCAAATTCCAAATTTACTCCCTTGAAGATGCGTTTGCTCGCTCCAAGGCAGACAGCTCCGCCCATGTCTCTTCACCTTGTCATTGATCTAACGCTGGAAATTTGTTTAATCGTCTAACATCTAATCATCATCTAATCGTGTGGTGCACAAAATGACAAGTAGAAAATGAAGGAAGTTGATTTCAGAGAAAAAATCCTTACTGCATAATTAAAAATTATATATTATCTCACATAACTACTCAATTACACACCCTGACCTCTTAACCATTAACCACCATCGTAATAAAAAATAGAAAATTATATACACTTTTTAAAAATTCACTATTATATTTAAATTCAACATTAAACACATTTACCCAAACAGAGCTGCATCTTTACCCCTGCAACATTTTACAAATCTTTTTAGGAAAAACCCAAACGAAACATTAATCTCTACCGCCTGAAACATTTAACAAATATTCTTATGGTAATTTCCACCGCAAATGGTTAAAAATTAAACAGTCACCCACTTCTTCTTCTTCTCGGCACACAAACAGCTGCAATAGAAAATGAAAATAAGGATGATGAAGAAGAAGGCCATCCAAATATTTTTGTGTGGTCAGGAGGTTGGAAGTGCAGAGGAATTGCAACATCCTTCACTTCAAATCCAAAGGCAATACAAACATGGCCAGCATTGTCATCAAATTTCTTCATACATTACAAGAGAAACAGCAGCACTTTCGCAACCAATAAACGAGCAGAAGCAGGGGACCAATTTCTGCTTCGAGTGTTGCAATGCGAGATCGCTTACGAGGCATCCCGTCAGATTGGATGGGTAAGTGTAGTTTACATACCCCAACATAGAGAGAAAACCCCCTGAATATCTATATAGATTGATTTGTGAGCAGGCTTTGGTGGATGAATGAACGCAGGAAGAGCCGGCCGATAGGAGGTTATTAGGTCCCTTTGTTTTGGATTGGGATGCACCCGACTCGCAGGACGTGGTTTTGCGGAGATCGTATGAGCAGGAGGAAATCGCCACAACTGCATTGCTTGATTCCAATTCTTCTGAGGAGAACGACGCAGGTGAAATTCTTCCCAGGGCCGTGTTGATGAAAGCCTGCATTACAAAGCCTGGGACCACTTCACTTCTCCACTTCGATTGCCAGTTGCAAGGTTACAGGAATGACGCTGTAATCAATCTCGTCTCCTACCATCCGTCGACCCAGTCTTTGCATCCTTCAAAATATCAGGGTCCGGCATTCTGGTACACCTTCATTCCTGGATCGAAATTTAAGGTTCATGATTTAAGGTTTGGAGTTTAAGGTGCGGCATGAACAAAATGATTCAAAGGAAGACCTTCAAATTCCAAATTTACTCCGTTAAAGATGAGTCCGCTCGCTCCAAGTCCGACAGCTCTGTCCGTGTCTCTTCCCCTTGCCATTGATTTAACGGTTGAAATTTGTTTAATCGTCTAACATCTAATCCTGTGGTGCACAAAATGACAGATAAGCAATGAGGGAAGTTGATTTCAGAAAGAAACGCCTTACGGCATAATTATTGATGGCATGATTACGATGAAGGAGATCTAGTCATTCCTTATATATTTTGCTCGAGACAAGTGCCTCGGTCCGGATGGTTGGACTGTCGAGCTTTTCACATACTTTTTGGACTTCATGGGTTATGACTTTTTGGACTTCTCTAATGTTCTCAGAGGAAGCTAGGTATGCGCACTAGATATTAGGCTCTCTAAACTCCACTTTCATTTCTTTAACTATGAATTCCTCTAATGAAACTTCCTTAAAAGACTTCCGACTTATGTAATATTATATATAAGATGATTTTTTTTAAAAGAGGGGGACGAGTCCCTCATTTAGATGCTATATATAGTCCAGATTCACACTTTTTTCATTATAATTAATATGTAGAGATGTGTAATGATCGAATATGATGCCGAGTAGCGCATACATAAGTCATATAGGCTGCCGAGCAGCGCAAACATAACAACAAGATTCGAACATGGGTGGGGAGTGGGAAAGTCAACCATCCCGACCGTGTGAACTGTGCGCCTAAGATCATTGCTAATAGTCTCAAAGACAAGTTATCCATTCATATTTCCCGTCAACAATTGGGATTTCTCAAGAACCAAAAATTTCATGACAGAGTGGCCATAGGTCATGAATGTATTCATTCTATAAAGGTGAGGAAGCTGGAGGCTATGATTTTGAAATTGGATTTAAATAAGGCGTAAGTTTGTGTGGATTGGTCCTTCCTTTGATTGACCCTTCATAATATTGGGCTATCGATCGATGTGGTGGAATGGATTATCGTTGGTGTATTCTCGGTTAATTATGTAGTGTTAATAAATGGTGTTTTTTCATTATTTTTCAAAGTTTCTTGAGGTTTAAGATCGAGTTGTCTTTAGTGCGACTTTTTGGAAGTTTTTCTAGTGGAATTTTCGGGTCTAATTTATCTAAAATCCGGTAGGAATTCATAGAAATCACAAGCTTTATAGGTAACCCCTACACAATAGAAGTGCCCTAGAGGTTTTTCAGGGTACTAAATCCATATATACAGTAAAAAAAACTAGTTTAAATAACACAAATCAAGATTTCACTTCAAATTTTTTAATTGGATTCCGGCACCAAAAACTCCAAAAAGTCGCACTAAGGGGTTTATTTACAAAATCATTGAGCTTGGTGAAGCATCAACAAACTAAGGGGTTTATTAACATATGGAAATGTTTATATTTCATTACAGGGATGGAAAATGCTCTCAATCTCTTAGTATTGATTTAAGAGTTATCATGAAAATACTTATTATGCATTTCTTATTTGTTATGATGAGGTGATTTTATTTTGTGATATAATTATTGGTTGCATGCATGTTTGTAGGAATAAAGCCACATGAAGCCAGGTAGAAGACTACTGCATTATACATCTTATGGATTTGCATTCATTTTATTTTAATTGTTTTATTGTACATATTTTATTTTATAATGGTTGATTTAAGAGTGAAAAACCATTAATCCTAGAAGATAATAGGCATAGGAAAGTTCTAAGAAATTATGTGGAGATTTTACAAATCTACCTTTCCCTTGCGAGATTATTGTAGGATAATAAGGCATTAACTAGAGTCTTTGTGTTGTCTTTCTACAACGATCACCTTTCTCTCCTATTCTTTTCTTATGATTTCAAATGACTAAGTTTTATCCATTTATGCAACAACAATTTAAGGCATGGGAATATAAACTTGAATTTTTTTTAGATGATGCTTGTTAAAGGAAATAATAAGCTTTTATAATGGTTATGCAGGAATGCTAGTAAAACCTTATGCTTATGGATCAAGTTAATGTATTGTAGCTCCTACTAACAATCTCAACAGTGCTATAAATCCTCTAGTGCCAATTAAAGGGAAAAGATATTGAGAGGATTTCCTTTCATAATGATTTGCATGCCTAAACCTATTCCATTTCTTTTAATTATATTGTATTTTTTATGCCAATAATTATAAATAATAGGTTATCCAAGAGTCACTTGGAATGCAAAGAGTTATGTGGGCCAATTAGCTAATGAGGGAATTTGACAATCCATGGGAGAGGTGAACAATTATCCACCCATTTGCATAAAAGATCCTTGAGCCTCATATGTAAGGGGCTTTTGGAATTTGAATCTTAGCATAACTATAGTATTCTAGACTTGAAGCCCTCTTCCTCTTGGTAATTGATAGGTTGAGGGATTGTGAGGCCAGGGTTTATGTTTTAGAGATGATATGAACTACTCTCATTCCACAATTGGGTTTTGAGAGGCTTGTAGTCCATGTGCTTGGATTTATCAACATATAATGAGAAGCTTTCCACTTATTCTAGATTCCCATGCATGTTACCAACACCTTTAATGGATATCCATGCTTTTGTTGTTTATGAATGTGTGTTTACATATTGGGTGTATGTTTATGAGCTAATTATTTGGATGAATCTTATGTGTTTGCTTTGAATCTCTACTCTTAATTCAATGTTAATGTTAGTAATTGATTGCTAACTAATTTGCATTTGGTTCTTAGCACTTTGTTACTTGTGTATGTGTTATTTAGTCTTAGTTAGTCTTAGTCATCTAATAAGGCATACTCTCCCTCATTAATTTGTTGTTAGCTTCTTGTATTATGTTTTGCTAGCCATCAATGAAGAGAACTTGTCCTCGTTATTTAGGCATATTAAACTTGGTCTCACACTTATTTCTATGCATTTGAAAGCCAAGACACACACACATGGTGGTACCAGAGCCAAAAAACTAGATGGCCCTCTTATCCACAGGGTGTGAGGTGTGACAACCCCAATCATTTTTCCAAATTGTGAAATGCATTTTAATATTTTATATAAATATTTGACAAAATTTGGGTTGAGTCAAGCCATAAGGATTTCAAGGGTTGGGGAGGTTACTTGCTTGGGATGTTGAATATTTTCTTGTTGCAGGAAAGAAAATTTGAACTAGTCATGTCAGTTGTTGAAAGATGGGTGATGAAATTTAATGGCCATGTATTTTCAAAATTTATGGAGTTGTAAGAGAAAGGATGAGGGCCATCCTAGCTTGGAATGTTGGATAAGGAATTGAGGACAAGAAAAATTAAAAAGGAAATGACCATATTGCCAACTCGTGGGGTGCCTTATCCATTCACTGCAATAAGCCAACTAACTGAAAAATTTGGGGAACAATTGGATAGGTGGCACCCTTCCTACTGTGGCAAGCAGAGGTTACCATTAGGAGGAAAAAGAGATAAATTTGAATGAAAGGGGGCATTTCAACAGTGGAGGAAACAAGAGAGGAGGAACAATACAACATAGAGGAGGACTGGAGTTGTTGGAATAGCACAACAGGAGGAGCAGAGTTGCTAGGATAGCACAATATGTAAGGAACAAGAAGTCTAACTATTGGAGGAAAAAGGTAGAGCAGATCTGAAAAAGGAAAAGAAAAAAGAGACAAAGATCATGCTCGCAAGAGCACGCAAAGGAATAGAGGAATGATGTCCAGTTGGAAAGGAGGCCAAAAGAATTCACTTCAAGGTGAGGATTAATTGTCTCTCAATTCCCCATGGACTAGAGGGTTGAGAAGGTGTTTCTTAGAAATCCCTAAGGGTTGGGGTGGATGAATTATTCTTGGAAAGTTCCTAGAGGATTTCTCGGAGCATCCTTATTGTAGCTTGATTTGATGGTGGGTTCAAGATCCCCAAAGTTGGGTGGAACAATATTGTTGAACTCTAAAGATCGGAGACAACGGGTCTCTATACTCCTTGTGCACTTTGTTGATTGCAACTTAGTTTATGGGTGGAGGTGGAAGAATCTCTAGAGTCTGTGGATCAACTAGAAGTTGCGTTTAAATCCTTGAGCAATAGACCCCTTAGTATCTAGAATCTAGTTCAGAGGTGACAACTACAAGAGAGCATTGGCTTCAACTTGTTTATGGTTGTGTGGAGAGTTATTGTCCTAGATTCAATTTCCCAATAGATTTTGAGATGAGTATTTATGGTGCCCTTTATTCATAATGAAAATATGTTTACATTTCTAATTTGAACTAATGTTATCGTTGTATGAGGCTTGGTTCTTAATTTATTACTTATAAAGGCTGAATGGTATGCTATTAATACCACTTTAATGGTGTTTGAACGATGTGGTAAATCCTTGCTTGAATAGTTGGTTACTTTTATGCTGCTTAGCTTAAATCATAATCTAATAGTGTGTGTATAATGGTTATCCTCCAATAATAGACTGCCTGGAAATTCCTTCATAATTGCTATAACATAATCTTGTTTTGAATGCAAACTCTTCTTAGCATTGTTTACAGTTTTCAGTAGAAAATTGGAGATTTCCTTCTCACTCTCAAACCCTATTGTTTTTTCTATTTCACATGGATGTTGTTCCAAGTCTCTCGATGAAGCAGACACAAGTTCTGGGTCTGCATTTCTACTTTTTCAAAGCTTAGGGTTAAATAAGCCTTGCATTTATGTGTGTGGATATCACTATCTCATATGCTTGAATAACATGGTTTTATGTTCTTGGACTTATCATAACGTTGCAACTCTGTGATGCACATAATGAGTTCAAATTTCTCATCGAGAAGTGCCATATTCAACATATTTCTTGGTGTTGTGGTGATTGTAGACCTTGTAATTAAACCTGGTGAATCCTTTGTTTTAGGAAGGTTGGACTCTTCAACATGTTAGCTACATTAATGGATTGAGGCCAGATAGGGAGCTCAATCATTTTAATCCCTAAATTACAATGGGAGATTGTAACTCTAGGAAATGTGTTAATGGCAGATTTGGCATAAATGATAGTGCATTGACCGACTCTTACCACTGAAGAGCTTGGACCTCGAAATTGGTTGTCATTCATTGTCATGGAACATCTTTTCAACCTAATCACTTTAACAAATAACCCAACAATCTACATTATCATATTAATGATTGTTGAACCCGAAGGTTCACTCCGAGGGATGTTGCCGAATGTATTTGCAAGGGCGTGGTATCATTGGGTCTACAATAGACTTTTAGCCTCTCTACTCACTATTCACTATTCACTGTGGTGGTATGATATGTTTTACACTAAATATTCCTTCGCATTATAAACGTAAATTTGCACTTAAGGGCAGTCTGCGTTGGTCATTTCTAGTCAATAGAGTATAAACATAATTGTTGGGATGAAATGAGCTTAAGCAGGCCGCTAGCATTAATCGTGACCCCTTGGCATCACTCAGTTATATGCTCATGGCATTGGGTGCAAACTACGAGATGCATGCCATATGGCCCCAGTTGTTATGGATACCATAGCCATGGAATGAAGAAAGCATTCATTGATGTTTAAGGGTTGAATCTCAGTAGGACGTGAAGTTTCGGCCTGGATGGGATCAATGGAGCTCACGAAGATTTCCAAGTTCAAAGGCTTGCAATGGGCTAGAATTCTCAAGTAGGACCCACCTAATATGAGTCGAGGGTCGGACCCCAACGCCAAGTTAATGCGCCATGGAAACAGTTCATGCCAACTTCCGAGTCAAGGTTTGGAGAGTTGATTCTTGTCTGGTTTGGGATTGATCCCCAGATCGGGGTTTGGGACAAATGATGTGGCAGCAGTAATTGTTAGTAGGTACTAGGAAGTCGAGCCGACCTTCAAGTCGAAGTAGGAAGGTCGGGGCCAACCTTACAATTGCGCTTGATGAAAGCTTAAACCCTAAGGACTATGGTGTAACCCATGCGACTACAACCCGTAACTATGGGCAGGGTATGGCTCAGCGAACGACTCAAATTTGCCGAAGGAGTGGACAGCTAGATACTCCACGGCGTCTTCTCTATGACGTCAGCAGGGGAGGGGAAGGTCCCGCTGCCATGGTGATTGTCAGATGACGCAAATACGATGGACGGATCAGATTTCAGCAGGGGGTTTCCCGTGACATCAGCGCAGGGAAGCCAAACCCCTGCATACTATGCATACTATTGATGTATTGATGTGTTGGGCTTGTGTGAGTCGTAGGATGACTATGGAAAAGCAATATTTTGCCGAAAATTTTCTAAACAAATGTTATGGATCACAGAAGTCTAAATTCATTAGCAATATTTTAATTAGACTATTTTTTTTGTTTTAAAAAACGTGGAAATTTTGGTAATATTTTGATAAAATTCGGTAGAGATTTTTGTAAATCTAAGTTATAGTTGTTAAATTTTAAGATTTTGGGTGTCCCAGAGGTTTTTGATGGTGTTGAATCTATTTCTACTATCAAAAACATGATTCAAACTTTCCTACTGTAAGATTTTTTGAAGTACTTTTCGCCGTCCAGGGAAATCCTCAGCCTCAGTAGACTACGCCTATGGAAAATGGACCATTGACCAATATAATACCATGCATCATATATAGTGTATATGTATATACCAACGTAGATCCATCTAACACTAGATCTATCATCCACCGAGTGGGATCAAATACCTCGAGATGCAAACCTTATTTTTGGAGTGTATAATTTGAAGAAAGGTTTGCACATCGAGAGATTTGATCCCTCTCGGTGCATGATAGATCCAGTGTTAGATGGATCTACGCTAGTTCGAGTTGAGGCAACAATGTCACATTTTTAGGTTATCATTATTATGTATATGTTTGAGATTAACTTCAAAATTCATATTATGTTTTATTTTCTTAATATGACCATATCATTCTCTTCTTTAATTTAGTCTGTGTTGCTTGCTTTGAATGGTTTTAACATCTTTGTTTGGATGCTTTGAGTGGTTTGTGTGTTTATGTGTTTGGATTTCTATGATAATATTTTTGAATGTTATAGCTGGTGTGTTATATTTTCATGTGTATGTAGTTGTCTATTAGTAATTAGTTGGTGATGAAGAAGGGAGACAATCTTGTCAATAGTTTGCAAGACGATTGATATCACAACTTCTCACAACTAATTAATTCTCAATTGTGTCCCTCCATGTAATACTAAATATATCTTGAAGATTAGTTTTAATAATTTATGCGTCAAGATTACTCTTGCAATAATTTTTTTCTTTGCTAATGTTTGAAATAATTTATGTCCTTCAAGAATATTTTGATGATTTTTTTTTTTATCTATAGTCTATTAAGCAAAGTCAAGAAGTAATATATTTTTGAATTATTTTTTTAATGAGTAGCTAGAAAGACAAAGTCTTTACACTATTTGTTTCTCCAAACAATTATGACATCTCCTTCCAGAATATTTTGATTTGTTTTGAATGTTTATAAATATATCTTTTCCTCTTATAAATATTAAGAATACATTATTATATGCAAAACAGAGCACTTTATGCAGAGGTTTTAGAAGAGGAATTACTAGCAACTATGAAATCTTTCTAGAAAGATAAGTGCCCCGGGTCGGATGGTTGGACCATCAATTTTTTCATACATTTCTTCCAACTTTTTAAGACAGACATATTAAGCTTAGTTGAAGAATCGCAAATTTAGGGCCTCATAAGGCAGAGCATGTCCTCTACCTACATCGCTCCTATTCCTAAGAAGCAAAGCTCTTCCTCTTTCTCTGATTACCGGCCTATCTCATTGTGCAATGTGCTTTACAAGGTCATTTCTAAAATTATGGCCATCCGAATAAGGAACACCTTATCTCTTCACTTGTCTGCTGAACAACACGGGTTTCTCAAAAATAGGAATATCTCAGAAGCGGTGGGCCTTACCCAAGAATGCTTACACTCCATTCATAGCAAAAAAATTGATGCAGCTCTATTAAAAATCGATATTAAGAAAGCATACGACTGTGTCAATTGGGGTTTTATCCGATGCTTACTAGCTAGGATTGGCCTGGATTTTAAGTGTATCAGATGGATTATGGCCTGTGTGGTCGATGTTAGATATGCTGTCCTAATTAATGGAGTCCCTACTTCTTTCTTCAAAGCAGCCAGGGGCCTCCGACAGGGTTGTTCCCTGTCTCCTCTCCTTTTCATACTTGTAATGGAATCTCTGAGCATTCACATTAAGAGAGCCATCTTTCAAGAGAGAATCAAGCCTCTCCCCATTTGTAGGGATATCCAGATGTCGCACAAATTTTTTGTCAACGATATCCTTCTGTCAACTTTACTCTGTGGATCTACATGGATATGCATCCATGAAATCATGGTAAATTTACATAAAGCCACTGGCATGTGCATCAATGATACTAAATCATTCTTCTATGTTGAAAATGTAAAATGGAGATATTATTTCTTTCCTCACAGAACTCTTCAGCATCAAAGCTTTTCCTATCAAGAGAGGTTTCAAATATCTGGGTTTCAATTTGAAACCTGCGGGCTAAAACTGGCTGATTGGGCCTGGATTACGGATCAGTTCTACAAGCGTATATCTACATGGGAATACAAGTGTTTATCCATGGGAGGTCGCACCATTCTCACGCAATCTATGTTGGCCCAAATTATGGTTTAATGGGCGCTCCTTTTTTACATCCCATCTTCCATTATCAAATGTTTAAACTGCATGACAACCAACTTTATATGGGGCAGACAGAAAGACAAGAAGAAATATCATCTATGCAGACTTTCGAAGCTGTTACGACCGAAAAACTCGGTGGATGGGGTATATTGGACCTTCACTCCTTCAGAAGAGCGTTGTTATGCAAATCTATGTGGAATGCGATCATGGGTGAGTCCTATTGGAGCAAAACCATAAGAGCAAAATACATGAACAATCTAGACATGACATATTGGTACAGACAGCAAATCACAGGATCATCCACGGGTTCATATATTTGGAGAGGTTTTCGAAGATTGGAAACTTTTTCTAGAGAAAACTTAATTTGGAATTTCCAATCCGGTTCTAATATCATCATTAGAATAGATACTTTTGCTGGAGTAGGAGAAAGGATTCATATTCCTCCACTGCTCTTGAGAAATTTACACTACAAGGGATATTTCTATTGGGCCAACGTGATACAAAAATGGGACGGTTCGATTCCAATCTAGAAATCAGCCTCAGAACTGCAATTTCATGGTGCTTTGGAGTCCCAATGGAATGCCATAATCACCTCCATAAAATCGTCTGGTCTATTCCGCATGTCAGACAGGGATAGTCTATCTTAGAAAGGTCTTGGTGGTTCATCGATTTTTCAAGCGAAGCACATTTACCTACAATTTCTTTTATTTGAATTGGACTCAAGTGGTAACATCTTTCCGTCTATTTTTTGGAAGTCAAGATGCCCATTAAAAATCATTATATTTGCGTGGCTTGTTTTTCATGACAGGAACCTCACCTGATCAAACCTCTAGAAGCGCAATTGGCAAGGTCTTGCCATTTGTACCCTTTGCAGAACAAATTCTGAAAACAATTTTCATCTTTTTCTACAATGCCCTCAGGTCCAGTTGATTTGGCATACTTTGTCTGCTCATTATGGTTTCATATTTGTCAACGCCCATTCTATCTATGAAGCATTCATAGCATGGAGCAAAATGCAATGTAAGTGGAGACCCATCCCTTTACTTACTATCTGGGCCATATGGAAATGGTGGAACTGGACGATCTTTGATTCTAAAAAAGAATCGAGTTCTAGTATCATTGAATCAATCCTCTGCTTATACGAGAAGCTTGAATAACCACGTCAATCGGTTCTCAGACATGATAGGAACAAACAACCCTACAATTTCTATGGATACCCCTGCGCTTTTTTTGATGGTGCTGCTCTGCAGAATTCTTGTGCCTGTAGAGTTTCCATTTTCCCTGTATATGGTCAGTCTATTGACATCTATTGGAACGGTGGTATGGGAACAAATAACAAAGCAGAAATTATGGCCCTGGCTTGACTTCTCTCTATCTCTGCCTTCCTTGGTCTTCAAAACCTTCATATTTTTGGAGACTCAAAAATCACCATTGATCATGTGCTGTCTAAACATATTATAAAAAATATACATCTGTCCGGATGGTTGAATCAACTTAGAGCATTGTGGTCCAGCAACAAATATTTCTCAATTTCCCATATTGTCAGGAACAAAAATAGGAGAGCGTATGCTTTATCAAAGATGGGTTTATCACTGCCTCATGGTTTTGGGTGGATGCAGGTTACTATGGACAGTGTCTGCCACCTGATCCAGGACTTCTCCATGCCTTGTCTATAGTTTTTTCTTTTTGGTGCTGCCAATCCGGTATGTATTTTCCTCAATACCCATATTTCCTGTCTTATTTCTCCACGCATATTTCTCGGCACAGTTCCCTTTTTGTTTTCTGATCTGTCTCGGCTCTATCTCCATATCTCTCTATGAAGATATACCGCCTTTCTTTTTTCCATTCAGATTTTTTTAGCTCCATATCAACATAGCTGTATATATATGTTTTAAATGAATACAATACAACTATATAGTTTTTTTCTTGCTGAAAAAAATTATCTATTAGTAATTTTAAATATATGTAATTTTGAATACATTTCGAATATATATAATTGTCTATTAGTAATTAGTTGGCGATGTACAAGGGAGACAATCTTATCAAGGATTAATTTGCACTTTACATGAAGATTGATTTTGCACATCAATTTCATTTTAATTTTACGTATCGCAATTTTTGACACTTAATTAATTCTCAACTGTGTCATTTTAGGTATTACTATATATCTTGAAAATATTTTTTCTTAATAATCTACAATGTCAATATTAACAACACCTAATGCATCTAATGCAAGAAATAAAAAAAGATTAGAAAACATCTACACTAAAATCAATGCATGTAATGCAAGTAGTCAAATGGGATTAGAAATCAACATCTACACTAAAATCAATGCATCCAATGAAAGCAATCAAATAGGATTAGATATCCAAATCTACATTGAAATAAATGCATCTAGTGCAAGCAATAAAAAGGGATTAGAAATCAACATCTACACTGAAATCAATGCATCTAGATCAAGCAATCAAATAGGATTAGAAATCAACATCTACATTGAAATCAATGCATCTAGTGCAAGCAATTGAATAGAATTCTAAGAAAACACCATCTACACTGAAATCAATGCATCTAGTGCAAGAAATATTCTTCCCTCTCTCTCCCCTCCGTCTAATCTTGAAAAATATTTTTAATAATTTACAATCTCAAGATTAACAACATCCAATCCATCTAATGTGAGAAATCAAATAGGATTAGAAAACCACACCTACATTGAAATTAATGTGTCTAATGCAAGCAATCAAATAAGATTATAAATAAAAATATACACTGAAATCAATGCATCTTGTGCAGGAAATATTCTTCCCTCTCTCCTCCCTCCATGTATATGTATATCTCCCTTTATCTCTCATTTTTCTCTCTGTATCTCGCCCCCCAAAACACACATGCTCTCTCTCATTATATATATATTATATATTTTATATATAAATATATATATATATATATATATGATATTATAATATCTCCTCCCTCTCGTCCCTTCTGCTTCCATATATTCTCTTCTTCCTTCTCTTCACCTCCATCTATATCTCTCTCTCCTCTGCCTCTCCTTATTTCTTTGTCACCCAAAGCATTACCACTCTTTCTCCATATCTATCTATCTCTCCTTGTCCCCACCTTCTATTTCTTTCTCCTACTCTCTCTCTCTCTCTCTCTCTCTCTCTCTCTCTCTCTCTCTCTGTCTTTCTTCTTACCTACCTCTCTCTCTCCCTCCCTTTCTCCTCCTTTTCATGTCCTCTCTCTCTTTCTTCCTTTTTGTCCCTTTCTCTCCACCTCACTCTATCTCACCCCCCCTCTCTCTTCACCCTCCAACTCTATCACTATCTCTATCCCTCTCTCCTCTCTCCTTCTCTCCCCCCTTCTTCCATCTCTCCTTCTTGTCTCTCTATCTCACCCCAAAACATACACAATCTCTCTCCATATCTCCCTTGTCACTCCCTCTCCCTCTCCACTTTTTTTTTTCTCAATGTCTTTCTTCTTCACTTCCTCTCTCCCCCTCCAACTCCATCTCTATGTCCCTCCCTCTCTCCTCTCTCTCTCAAGTCCTCCCTTTGGTCCTTCCCCTCTCTCTCTTTCTCTCCTAACCCCCTCTCTCTCCTCCCATCTCCTTATCTCTCTCTCTCTCTCTCTCTCTCTTGCTTCCCTCTAACCTTGTCACTATCTCCCCCCCATCTTTGTGTCTTCTCCTCTCTCTCTCTCTCTTACCCTTCTCTCTCTCTCACTCCTCCCTTTCTTTCTCTATTCATTCCTCCTCTTCCCTCTCCTTCATTGTATCTCCTCCTCTCCCTTGTCACCCCCCCAACTCTCCTCCTCTATCCCTCCATGTCTTTGTTCTTCTCTCAATATATATCTAGAGTTAATATATATCATGATATATTAATATATATGATAATATATTAAATTTAATATTACATTAATCCAAAGTTATTAAATTAAATAATACTAATATTATAATATAATTAATATTATTATATCGATACTAGATTTAATGATGTTTTTTACATGGCATGATAACAAAAATTATAATAAACCTACATCAAATTAATATTTTCAAATATTACAACTTTGTTGTGAAAATATTTATGTCTTTAAAGATTTTAATATATCCCTAGGATATGGCTTTTCTTTTTAAAGATTCATTTTACAAGTGTTTAGCTAAAAAAAATATTAAGAGATTTTGGAGAAAAAATTTCGATTATGTGTGTTGAATTAACATTTTTCCTTTGATTTAAGAAATGGCATTGGCTTTAGTAAAGAGTAAAAATATTTGAAATTTTAATGTGGTAAATTTTTTTCTCAAAGGTAAATTTATGATCCATTCAAATTAACGTATATGATAAATGAATTATTAAAAGCATGAGATAGTTTACTATCCATTTAATTATATAGTTATATTTTAATACGAAAATTATTTTTATCATTTTTTGAGGACATGACATACTTACACATTGAGGTCATACTAAGCTGTAGAATGCACCTCTGGGCACAATATATATAATTATGTTATATGGTATAGAGCATAATATAAGGTCCAATATTACATAGTGACCATATGGCTTGAGGTGCTTATGGGATGCAATGACCTTGATTCCTTCAAGTTGAGATTTGAAGGTGACATTAAAACCTAATAAGCATGGGAATTTTGCAAACCCTAATTTCATAAAGACATGGTAACAAGAGCCTAGCATTGGAAAGAGAAACACATGATATATAATGCATTAAATTGATATATAGATGATTGATTGGTCATCTAATACATTGCAGACGAGTTGTCTTTAGTGTGATTTTTTGGAATCTTTTCTCATGAATTTTGTTGGTCTAATTTCTCTGTTAGATGCATACAAATCCTATACATTTAATGCAACAATAGAACCAATTAAACACTGCAATAAGCAATATGTTAATAGGTTATATCAAACACAATGAAAAAGAACATAACACATGGCGTTATTAATCACTAGAGGCGTTTGTGTAGGCTTTGAAGTGATGATGATCTAAACCTTCTAAACTTCTTTGGTATATAGAAAATACCTAACCCTAAAAACTACCAACCTCAGTAATTCTCTAGATGATTACTCTTTCTATGTTCAATCCAGTCCATCACAGGGATTCTCATGAGGTTCTACTAAAAGAAAAGAAATAGGCAGATTGAGCTTGGTGAAGCATCAACAAACCAAGGGGTTGATTAACATATGCCATTGTTTCTATTTCATTACAGGGATGCAAACTCCTCCCTATCTCTTAGTATTGATTTAAGAGTTCTCATGAAAATACTTACTATGCATTTCTTATTTTTTATGATGAGGTATTTTATTTTGTGATTTAATTATTGGTTGCATGCATTTTTGTAGGAATATAGCCATGTGAATCCAAGTAGAAGACTACTGCATTACACATTCTATGGCTTTGCATTCATTTTATTTCATTTGTTTAATATACATATTTTATTTTATAATGGTTGATTTAAGAGTGAAAAACCATTAATCCTAAAAGATAATAGGCATAGGAATGTGCTAAGAAATTATGTGGAGATTTTGCAAATCTACCTTTCTGTTGGGAAATTGTTGCAGGATAATAAGGCATTGAATGGATTCTTTGAGTTATCTTTCTACAACGATCACCTTCCTATCCTATTCTTTTCTATGATTTCAAATAACTAAGTTTTATCCATTTATGCATAACAATATAAGGCATGGGAATGTAAACTTGTGTTTTTTTAGATGATGCTTGTTAAAGGAAATAATAAGATTTTCTAATTGTTATGCAAGAACGCTAGGAAAACCTTATGTTTATGGATCAGGTTAATGTATTGTAGCTCATGCTAACAAAATCAACAGTGTTATAAATCCTCTAGTTTCAAATAGAGGGAAAATATATTGAGAGGATTTTCAGTCACAATGATTTGCACGTCGAAACCTATTCCATTTCTTTTATTATATTGTAATTTTTATGCCAATAATTAGGAATAAAAGGTCATCCAAGATTCACTCGGAATGTAAAGAGTTATGTGTGTCGATTAGGTAATGAGGGAATTTGAAAAGCCATGGGAGAGGTGGACAGTCACCCACCCACTTGCATAAAAGACCTTCAAGCCTTATACATAAGGGGATTTTGGCATTTGAATCTTCGCATAACTATAGCATTCTAGGCTTCAAGTGCTCTTTCTCTTGGTAGTTGACAGTTTGAGGGATTGTGAGGCTAGGGTTTATGTTTTAGACATGATATGAACTAATATCACTCCACTATTATATTTTGAGAGGTTTACAATCCATGTGCTTGGATTTATCAACATATAATGAGAAGCTTTCCACTTATTGCATTGATTTCCATGCATGTTACTGACACTTGTAATGGATATCCATGCTTTTGTTGTTTAAGCATGTGTGTTTATATATTGGGTGTATGTTTATGAACTAATTAGTTGCAAACACCTTGTGTGTTTGCTTTGAATCTCTGCTCTTCATTCAATGTTAATGTTAGTAATTGATTGCTAACTAATTTTCATTTGGTTCTTAACAATTTCTTACTTGTGTATGTCTTATTTAGTCTTAGCCATCTGATTCTATCTTAAGGCATACTCTCCCTCATTAATTTGTTGTTACCTTCTTGTATTATTTTTTGCTAGCCATCAATGGAGAGATAACCATGTCCTCATTATTTTGGCATATTAAACTTGGTCTCAGACTTATTTCTCTGCATTTGAAAGCCAAGAATAACACACACATACACACATGGTGGCAGCCGAGCCCACAAACTAGATAGGCATCCTATCCTAAAAGGGTGCGAGGTGTGACAACCCCAATCATTTTTCCAAAGTGTGAAATGCATTTTGATATTTTATATAAATATTTGACAAATTTTGGGTTGATTTAAGCGACATGGATTATAGGGGCTTGAGAGGTTACTTACTTAGGATGTTGAAGATTTTCTTATTGTAGGAAATAAAATTTGAACTAGTCATGTCAGTTGTTGAAGGATAGGTGGTGAAATTTAATGGCCTTGTATTTTCAAAATTTATGGAGCTGTAAAAGAAAGGATGAGGGCCATCCTAGCTTGGAATGTTGGACAAGGAATTGAGGACAAGAAAAATTAAAAACGAAATGGCTAGATTTCCAACTTGTGGGGTTCCTTAGCCGCTCACTGCAACAAGACAACCATCTAAAAATTATGGGGAACAATTGGATAGGTGGCACCCTTCCTACTAGTTGGCAATACTGTAGCAAGTAGAGGTTACTATAAGAAGGAAAAAGAGAGAAATTTGAACTGAAGGGGGCATTTGAACATTGGAGGAGACAAGAGAGGAGGAACAGCACAATAGATAGGAGGACCCGAGTTGTTGTAATAGCACAACAGGAGGACCAAAGATGTTAGGATAGCGCAGTAGGTAAGGAGTGAGAAGTCTAACTATTGGAGGAAAGATTTAGAGAAAATCTAAAGAAAGGAAACAAAAAAAAGAGACAAATATTGTGCGGGCAAGAGCATGCAAAGGAATAGAGGAATGATGTCTGGTTGGAAAGGAGTCTGAAATAGATCAGTTCTAGGTGAGGATTAATTGCCTCTTAACTCCCGATGGACTAGAGGGTTGAGAAGGTGTTTCCTAGAAATCCCTAAGGGATGGGGCGGATGAATTATTCTTGGAAAGTTCCTAGAGGATTTCTGGGGGCATCCTTGTTGTAGCTTGATTTGATGGTGGGTTCAAGATTCCCAAAGTTGGGTGGAACCATATTGTTTAAATCTAAAGGGTGGAGACAACGGGTCTCCAGACTCCCAGTGCACTTTGTTGATTGCAACTTAGTTGATGGGTGGAGGTGGAAGAATCTCTAGAATCCATGGTTTACCTGGAATTTGTGTTTAAATCCTTGAGCAATAGACCCCTTAGTATCTAGAATCTGGCTCAAGGGTGACAACTACAATAGAACACTGGCTACAACTTGTCTATGGTTGGGTGGAGAGTTATTGTTTGAGACTCAATTTCCCAATAGATTTGAGATGAGTGTTTATTGTGTCCTTTATTTATAATGAAAATGTGTTGACATTTATAATTTGAACTAATGCTATCGGTGTATGAGGCATGGTTATTAATTTATTACTTATGAAAGTTGTTTAGTGTGCTCTTGATACTGCTTTATTCGTGTTGGAATGATGTGGTAAATCCTTGCTTGAATAGCTGGTTATTTTTATGGTGCTTAGTTTAAATCATACCCTAATAGTGTGTGTATAATGGTTATCCTCCAATAATAGATTGCATGGAAATTCCTTTATAATTTCTATAACGTAATCTTGTTTTGAATACAAACTCTTATTAGCATTGTTTATACTTCTGAATAGAATATTGGAGATTTCTTTCTCACTCTTAGACCTTATTGTTTTTTCTATTTCACATAGATGTTGTTCCAAGTCTCTCGATGCATTTCTACTTTCTCAAACCTTAGGTTTAAATAAGCCTTGCATTTATGTGTGTGGATAGCACTTTCTCATAAGCTTGAATAACTTGGTTTTATATTCCTGAACTCATCATAACGTTGCAACTCTATGATGCATATAATGAGTTCAAATTTCTCATCGATAAATGCCATATTCTACATAATTCTTGGTGTTGTGGTGATTGTAGACCTTGTAATTAAACCTGGTGAACCCTTTGTTTTAGGAAGGTTGGACTCCTCAACGTGTTAGCCACATTAATTTGATTGAGGAGATTGCATCAATTATATCGGTCAAAATTTCATAATTAGACAATGGTTTTCGATATCTTGGATTCAATTTGAGGCCAAACAGGTATAGGATTTTGGATTGGTAAGGGCTGATACAAAAATTTGAATGTACGCTTTTGACTTGGTTGCACCAATGGTTGACTTTGGTAGGGCGGTTGACCCTGGTACAATCGGTCCTTAAGGGTATCGTTGTGTATTGGTTGCATGTTTTTCTTCTCCCTAAGAAATTCATACATTGTATTAATTCTATTATTGCACAGTTCATTTGGTTTGGAGCTCACAGCCCCGAGCGTGTACAGCTTGTTCACTTGGACGCCCTCAGATGGCACGAGGATGAAGGAGGGTGGATTCTAATACACCTTGAACAATTCAGCTGGGTGCTTAATACGAAAAGCTTTTGGAGGTATATCTTTGGTTCATGCAGTGGATAATTTCTGAGAAGGAAATTAAATGAACAACCTATCCAGCGGTGGATTCATAATGGTGGCCCTTTGATGAAATATGGCTCCCATATCTGGAGCGGTTTTATGAAAAATAATCATTGGCTCATAGGTAATTTATGTTGGGACATTGGCCTGGGTTTTGAAGTGGCTGTGGGCCTGGACCCTATTAAGCGTTTCACAAGTGACCATTCTTTTCCTGGGGATATCATTCTCTATCTCCATTCTCTGGGAATAAAAAACCTTCATCAGATGCACTAACAGAATGACATTCTGGGATTTTTCCCTATCTGGTATAGATCGGAGACTCTGGGTTTTGGTAGCCATTTATGATGCTGGAATATCCATCGTTGAAAAGGTCAATTCCCTTATTTGGAATGGTAGATCCATTCAGCATATAACTATGGATGAAATATATCGCTACATCTCCCCATCTCACCCTTTGCCGCGTGGTATGAAGTGGTATCAACTGATCTGGTCATGGCATATACCCCTCAATCTAAAGTGCTTTGGTGAGCTTGTTGGTCAAAACAAAATACTTACTCGGGAGAACCTTAGAAATTGGGGATTTCATGGTCCAGTAGGTGTAAACTAGCGAGGACCATAAACACTTATTCCTATATTGCCGAGGGGCGTTGGCTATATGGTCAAGGGTTATATAGAAAATGAAGGTTGTTGCTTGTGGGCCATACAGTTCTGTTAATGATTGCATTATAGATTGGATTTGCAACCATTAGAAATACAAATCCTTCCCTTTTTAATTTTTTGTTGGGTATCTGGTGCAGTGGAAAATAACAAGTATATCAATCACATTTTCTAATGTAGTTATGCAATTTTATATGCATTATTTGGTACATATAACTGGTTTATATTAACTTGTGTTTTTTCTTAAAAAAAAAGCTAATTATGACAATAGGCATTATATTGTGAGGTTTTTTTGGGTGACGCTATTGAGATTCGTAATTCTCTGGCAAATTGCAATAGTGTCACTTAGTAGGTTGGTTGACCAATTGAATCAAGCGCTCAACTAGTGAATCAAGTTCTTTCGTAGCGAGATCATGATAAATCTTAATTTAACACATCTCGTTATAAATAGCTACAGTGATGCCACAACTTTGGTAAAATGACACTACAACCACACAAACAATGATGACATTTTATTATAAACATTGAAACAATAAATATTATATGGCATCTCACAAACTTAATAGTTTGTGAGAGGCCATTTTATTATAAGCATTGAAACAATAAATATCATATAAATATTATATGGCATCTCACAAACTTAATAAATGTATTTACGTTGTATAAGTAGTAAAAGTTTAGATAAATTTTTTGTTAAGTTGTTTTATTTTAATTTACATCGTATAAACACTAAAAGTTTAGTTAAGTTTTTTTTAGTCATTTTATTTTAGTAGTGAATTTTACTTTATATGTAGTTGTGGGAGCAATGTTTATAGTCATTTGCCAGATAAGGATTAACCATCACTAAAATTTATTGTCTTTTTGAAAATATAAAAAATGATACGAAGAATCTTACAAGTTTCATGATTAATGAATATGTTAAGAGAAAGGTGTAAGAATGATTTTTTTTTTTTTTTTGGGAAAAACATTTTTATTTCATTTCTATTTCATTTAGATGGCTTATAGCTCATTGAGGTTCAGCAAAATTACACAAAAATAAATTCTTCATTATCTATCATCAAACCATCTCCAATCAAATTTAATCTACGAAAAAGTTCACAAAAAATTTGTGAATGTTCCGTGCCCAAGTTTATATCTATATTTTGAAAAATTGTTGAGTTATTTGACATTAGTTGTATGTTTCATATCCACATATGTATAATGGGGTGCAATGATATATCATTCAAGGAGACGTGTTGTTGTAGCAGAGGGTAGACCAAAAACAACCCTGTTGAATATATTTGTCCTTCAAAATTTCCCTCATAGTGTTGTAGTTGCTACAACACCCCTTGAAAATTTTGACCTAAATACCCAAATTTTGGGTCCCCATCTACTTTTCAAGGTTTAACAAGTATGATTCTAGCTTTAATTAGTTAAATTGTTCAAGGACCTAGCTATCATCAAACCTTATGCTTGCTCATGCTTTCATGGTGCATCACTTCATCTTGATTTTCTTGCTATTGAATGCAATAGGGTTTGGGGAAGTTGTTGTTTTTAATAGTGCATATTTAAGCTATATCTCCATAATATGCATTGCAAATGATAGGCATACATCTTGTGTTGTTGATAATTCTTTTATTTTCATCCTTGGATTTGCATCTGCAAGACTGAATCTTCATAAGCATTTCATGGAATTTTCAATCATGTTAGTTGCCTCATCATTAATGGAGGTTGGGTGTACATCAAACTCATTATGCTAGTTTCTATGCTTTCTATTGGATTGGTTTTCAACTCTAAGGTTCCTTTTCCAAATTAATACAATCTCCAACACCTTATTCTTGGTTGTTATATATCATTTTGTTTCAAAAAGATTCGATGATGATGCCAAACTAAAATTTGCATAGATTTTCTTAGAGGGTTTGTATATATATTATCAAGAATTGGAATAGGTTTTCAAATTGTCACATTATGAATTTAACTTGTTTCAAGAAAAGATATGAAAAACATCTTTATTACTTATGTTTGCAAATCATCTCGAGGTTTCTTCTGATTTTTTTCTTTGAGCTAATGCTAGCAATATTTTATTTAATGTGCATCCAAGATTTCATCATTCAAGTTGCAAAAAACTCACCCTTGTCTCTTTCATACAAAGTGTTGAATAGTTCCATTTTCACATATGCATGTTAGTAGAATATATATTAATTTCCTTGACAATGTGCTTGCAGGGTATGATAATAATTATTTTTACAATGTGATTGACAAGTTCCTTGTTATGGGCAAAGGTTTCTTAATGGCAAGTGACCTATACAATGCACAAGGCCCAAAAAGAAACCTTATTATGACGTCAGCCCAAACAAGATGCATGCACCAAAGAATCCAATGTACAAAGAGGCATCTATTTATGTGAATCTTAGAGATGGACAAGTTGGGATTTGAAAGCAACATTAAAACCTAATAAGCATGGGAGTTTTGCAAACCCTAATTTCATAAAGACATGGGAACAAGAGCCTAGCATGCACATGGAAGGAGAGGCACATGAAGATTTTTCCTCTCTATGAATGAACATATATGTTCATTTCCTTTCAAGTTTGTATGGAGGTTATTTAAACACTCCAATAATAAATCCATTCAACCCATGCAAGGAGTTAATTCCAAGTTTTAGGAGTATTATTTTGTTTCATTTCTCTTGCTCTTGTAAATTATTTTCCGCAATGTATTTCATTTAATTCTCATGCTTTCATAGGAGAAGTTTCATTCTTATGAACTAAATGAATAAAATAATGCAAGTATCACATATTCAACATTGTTGCTATTGGGATATATCAACACAGTTCAATGTGTGACCATGGATTCAACGTAGTGGATATGAAAATAAAACATTAGTCATGTTGAAATAATAATACAATTGTGGCATCAAAAGGATAAATTAATGGAGCATTGAAAATGAAAGAAATATAATCACAATACAATGCATTGGAGACATAATTGAATGCATCACATACAAGTCATTGGAGATATGGTAATAAATAAACAATGAATAGATATATGAAACTACAATGCAGTGTGTTACATTGCAGTATGTTGGAGTAACATTACAAATGCGTTGGAAGCAATATATCAGTGTGCGTTGAGGTGAATGTATTGCAACACAATGCAAATAAATACATTATAACAATGCAACCTATATATTACAACATAAAATAAACAATGCTTTGCATTGCAAAAGAAATAATGAAAATGATGCATTGTAAATGGGATAAAATATTGGGTTGAGAGGAAAATGACAAACAATGCACTGCAAAGGAAATGCATTGCAATTAGAATGTAACAATGTGTTGAAAGGAAGTGTTGATACAAATAAATAACTAGGAATAATTTAGTTGATGCATGAAAAGGATACATTAACGGTACATTGAAGGCATAAGAATAATATGTTGTTGCAAAGGGTTACATATTAAATGTTGCAAAGGTCTAAATATACCAATGTTGCAACAATACCATGCCAAAGCCAAGGTTGTTGGGAGCAATTCTTTATAGGAATATGATAATTCAATTGTTGCATTAAAAGGACAATGCAATGTGTTGAAGCAAGGATAATTGATTATACATTGGAGATAAAATAATAATGTGTTGCAAAAGATAACAATTGATGCATTAAAGGATAATGAAATTGATATATTACAAAGATATTATTATGCAAGAAATGTGTTAAAGGCATATACAAACAATTGATTGGCCATCTAATACATTGTAGATGAAGGTTTCAGTTAGATGCATACAAACCTTATACATTTAATGCAAAAATAAAACCAATTAAGCACTGCAATAAGCAATATGTTGATAGGTTATATCAAGCACAATGACAAAGAGCATAACGCATGGCGTTATTAATCACTAACAGGAGAGGCATTTTTGTAGACTTTGAAGTGATGATGATCTAAACCTTCTAACCTTCCTACGTATAGAAAATACCTAACCCTAAAAAGGACCAAGCTTAGTAATTCTCTGGATGATTCTTCTTCCTATGCTCAACTCATTCCATCCCATAGATCCTCACGAGCTTCTACTAAAAGAAAAGAAATAGGCATATGGGGAAAGGTAAAACCATTATTTGAGATGTCCGAAGATTTTGCAACCTATTGTTAAAAATAGTGGCCAAACCTAGACATTTTTTTTTGTCTTCTTTAAGCCTACCTAGTGATAGCTCCATCAACTAAAGGGCACTTGCTTGAAGATTTTATTTATAGAACCAAAAACTAGCTTCTTCATAAGATTGGGTAGAATGTTTACTATTATGTTCATATTTTATTATATTAAAATATTTTCACATGGTACCCTATATCAAGGATGGTGATTAAAAATATTTGAAAGGGGTCAATGGATTATTCAATTATTAAATTCAAGAACTGTTGGTATCTGTTACAAAATCATTGAGATTGGTGAAGCATCAACAAGTCAAGGGGTTGATTAACATATGGCATTGTTTCTATTTCATTACAGGGATGCAAACTCCTCCCAATCTCTCAGTATTGATTTAAGATTTATCATGAAAATACTTACTATGCATTTCTTATTTGTTATGATGAGGTGCTTTTATTTATGATTTAATTATTGGTTGCATGCATTCTTCTAGGAATAAAGCCAGGTGAATCCGGGCAGAATACTACTGAAGTACACATCTTATGGATTTGCATTCATTTTATTTTAGTTTTTTTATTGTACATATTTTATTTTATAATGGTTGATTTAAAAGTGAAAATCCACTAATCCTAAAAGACAATAGGGATAAGAATGTACTAATAAATTACGTGGAGATTTGCAAATCTACCTTTCCCTTGGGAGATTGTTGCAGGATAATAAGACATTAACTTGAGTCTGTGTCTTATCTTTCTACACCAATCACCTTCCTCTCTTATTCTTTTTTTTTTATGATTTCAAATGACTAAGTTTTATCCATTTATGCAACAACAATATAAGGCATGGGAATGTAAACTTGTGTTTTTTTTAGATGATGCTTGTTAAAGGAAATAATAAGCTTTTCTAACTGTTATGAAGGAATGCTAGGAAAACCTTATACTTATGGATCATGTTAATGTATTGTAGCTCCTGCTAACAAACTCAACAATGCTATAAATCATCTAGTGCCAAATAAAGGGAAAATATCTTGAGAGGATTTTGGATCATAATGATTTGCAGGCCTAAACCTATTCCATTTCTTTTATTATATTGTAATTTTTATGCCAATAATTATAAATAAAAATGTCATCCAAGAGTCACTTGGAATGCAAAGAGTTATGTGTGCTGATTCGGTAATGAGGGAATTTGAAAAACCACCAGAGAGGTGAACAATCATCCATCCATTTGAATAAAAGGCCCTCGAGCCTCATACATAAGGGGCTTTTGGCATTTGAATCTTAGCATAACTATAGTATTCTAGGCTTTAAGCAATCTTTCTCTTGGTAATTGATAGGTTGAGGGATTGCGAGGTTAGAGTTTATGTTTTAGAGATGATATGAACTACTCTCAATCCATTATTGGATTTTGAGAGGCTTGCAGTTCATGTGCTTGGATTTATGAACATATAATGAGAAGATTTTGACTTATTGCATTAATTCCCATGCATGTTATTGACACTTGTAAGGATATCCATGATTTTGTTGTTTATGCATGTGTGTTTACATATTTGGTGTATGTTTATGAGCTAATTAGTTGCGTGAAGCTTGTGCGTTTTATTTGAATCTCTACTCTTCATTCAATGCTAATTATCACTTTCTTACTTGTGTATGTGTTATTTAGTCTTAGCCATCCCATTCTATCTTAAGACACAATCTCCCTCATTAATTTGTTGTTACCTTCTTGTATTATGTTTTTCTATCCATCAATGGAGAGATAATCTTGTCCTCATTATTTTGGCATATTACTCTTGGTCTCACAGCTATTTCTCTGCATTTGAAAGCCAAGAGTAACACACACACACATGGTGGTAGTCGAGCCCACAAACTAGATGGGCCATCCATGAGGTGTTACAACCCAAATCATTTTTCCAAAGTGTGAAATGCATTTTAATCTTTTATATAAATATTTGATAAATTTTGGGTTGAGCAGGATTCGAGGGGAAGGAGAGGTTACTTGCTTAGGATGTTGAATATTTTCTTGTTGTAGGAAAGAAAACCATATATAGCCATGTCAGTTGATGAAGGATGGGTGATGAAAATTAATGGCCTGGTATTTTCAAAATTTATGGAGCAATAAGAGAAAGGATGAGGGCCATCCTAGTTTGGAATGTTGGACAAAGAATTGAGGACAAGAAACATTAAAAAGGAAATGGCTAGATTGCCAACTCGCGGGGTGCCTTGTCCACTCACTACAACAAGACAACCAATTGAAAAATCTGGGGAACAATTGGATAGGTGGCACCCTTCCTATCAGTTGGAAATACTGTGGCAAGCAGAGGTTACTATTAGAAGGAAAAAGAGAGAAATTTGAACAATGGAGGAGACAAGAGAAGAATAACAACACAACAGAGAGGAGGAATCGAGTTGCTGGAATAGCACAACAAGAGGACACAAACTGCTAGGATAGTGCAGTAGGTAAGGAGTAAGAAGTCGTGTTAGAAAAATATATATTACGGAGCAATGGAACACATAAAATATTGCAGAAATATAAACATAGAAAACACATAAAACAAGAGAGACACAGATATACGTGGTTCACCCAGTTTGGGCTATGTCCACCCTGAACAGCCATTCCTTCCTTTCAATTATCCAGCAAAATGAAGAGACACAACCTACAGTAGATCAACTGTAATATCCTCTGTTTTCTCTCACAGTCTCACCTCTCTACTTCTTGCTTGGAGAATACAAATATATTACACAGACTCAATACAATGCCCTCATACAAAGAGAGGGGTTGCCTTCTAGGGCAAAAAACCCTAAACTAAACATAAGTTCTACCGTCAGATCGTAGGCCTAATGAACAACCCAGATTGACTAAAAATTACTATACTTTTATAAGGCAATTTTACATTTGTTTTTAGCTTCGAGGGCGCTGCGCCAAAGCCCCTGCAGGGGGGACAAGTCCCCCCCGCACCCCCCCGCATGGAGGGGTGTACAAACTTCCTGGGGTATACATCTGGCTGAAACAAAGACCTCTAAACAATCATGCTCCACACACAATAAGTTGAATTGTTGGAGGAAAAAGGTAGAGCATATTTGGAAAAAGAAAAGAAAAAAAAGAGAGACAAAGATCGTGGTGGCAAGAGAACTCAAAGGAATAGAGGAATAATGTCTAGTTGGAAAGGAGGCCAAAAGAAATCACTTCTAAGTGATGGTTAATTGCCTCTCAATTCCCCATGGACTAGAGGTTTAAGAAGTTGTTTCTTATAAATCCCTAAGGGCTGGGGTGGATGAATTATTCTTGGAAAGTTCCTAGAGGATTTTTGGGAGCATCCTTGTTGTAGCTTGATTTGATGGTGGGTTCAAGATTCCCAAAGTTGGGTGGAACCATATTGTTGAACTCTAAAGGGTAGAGACAACAAGCCTCTAGGCTCCCTATGCACTTTGTTGATTGCAACTTAGTTGATGGGTGGGGGTGGAAGAATCTCTAGAGTCCATGGATAAACTTGAAGTTGTGTTTAAATCCTTGAGCAATAGACCCCTTAGTATTTAGAATTTGGCTCAGGGGTGACAACTACAAGAGAGCATTGGCTACAAATTGTCTATGGTTGGGTGGAGAGTTATTGTCCCATACTAAATTTCCCAATAGCTTTTGAGACGAGTGTTCATTGCATCCTTTATTCCTATTGAAAATATGTTTACATATCTAACTTGAACTAATGTTATCGTTGTATGATTCATGGTTTGTAATTTATTACTTATAAAGGCTGATTGGTATGCTATTGACACTTCTTTAATGGTGTTGGAATAATGTGGTAAATCCTTGCTTGAATAGTTGGTTACTATTATGGTGCTTACCTTAAATCATTCTCTAATAGTGTGTTTATAATGGTTATCCTCCAATAGTAGAATGCCTAGAAATTCCTTCATAATTGCTATAACCTAATCTTGTTTGAATTCAAACTCTTATTAGCACTGTTTATAGCTCTGAGCATAATATTGGAGATTTATTTCTAACTCTCAGAGCCTATTATTTTTTCTATTTCACATGGATGTTGTTCCAAGTCTCCCGATGAAACACACCTAGGTTTTAGGTCTGCATTTCTACTTTCTCAAAGCTTAGGGTTAAATAAGCCTTGCATTTATGTACTATGGATAACATTGTCTCATAAGCTTGAATAACTTGGTTTTATGTTCCTAGACTTATCATAACATTGCAAGTCTTTGATGCACATAATGAGTTCAAATTTCTCATCGATAAGTGCCATATTCTACATATTTCTTGGTGTTGTGGTGATTGTAGACTTGGTAATTAAATTGGTTGAATCCTTTGTTTTAGGAAGGTTGGTATCTTCAACATGCACTCAACATGTTAGCCCTATTAAGGGTTGAGTCTAAACAAGGAGCTCAATCATTTTAATCCCTAAATTATAATGGGAGATTGTATCAGTGGGAAATGTGTTAATGGTAGATTTGGCATAAATTATAGTGCAGTGACCCACTCTAACCACTTAAGAGCTTGGGACCTCGAAATTGGTTGTCATTCATTGTTGTGGAAAATCAGTGTTGTGAAAATCACGATAAAATCGCGATAAATTCAAATTATTGAAATTTTTATACGAAATTATCATGGGTAATTTTTTTTGGCCGATTTTTATGAAATTATTGTGATAATTTGAAATTATCGCAATAACAATCGAAATTATCACGGGGGTCTCCGACAGCGAGGTTTTATAATGTTTTATTTTTTTTATTTTTTTATTTTTTTTATAAAATCATTTGCACAGTTGAGGCAGCGAGGTGTTATAAGGGATGTTAAACGTTCGAAATGCAATTTTTTTTTAAAGAAACAAATAATTTTTGAGTGGGGCAGTTTAATGATCAAGTCTAGGCCCTAGTATTGATATGTTATTCATGGTAATGATAAATTCTGAAAGTAAAAGTGACATTCTCCTTAATCTTCATTTTCATCTGTTTACTTAAATTTTTAACATTACCATGAAATGACTCAGGATGTTTAAGAGTGGTTCCAGCCTCATTGGATTTCATATGGAAAAAGTAGAATTTTAGATTTCATTCAAAATACAACAGACTTATCATTTTTTCAGGATTTCAGGATTGGGAGATTGTAATGTTTCCAGGTGACACCACTTGCCCGGGCTACCCCTTCCACCAGTAGAGGATGTAGTCTACCTCTTATAGCTCCTACTTTTAGTTCTTCAGCTTCTAGAGCATAGCAGACTCCACTGCCAACTCCACCAGCACCAGCATCTACATCTAGAGGGAAAGGGAAAGTTGTGGAATTTCCTCGCAAGAGGGGCAGAGGAAATCAATAGAATTAGACTTTAATTATTTTGTTCATTTTATTGTATATGACATTATGACATGATGAGATACATTATTATATTTTTGTTGATATTTTGAGGCTGAGTTGGGACTCGGGAGTCAAGACTTACTATTCAGGGCATGATTCAATGTTATGTGTGATTTTAGCACTAGAAATGATATTAAACATCTTATATATTAGTTCTTTTATCATATTTATGTGTCAATGTATTTATTTTATGTTGTAGATGGTTTAGATATTAAAAAAATGAAAAAAATGAATATTTTTTGTACCAAACAATTTTTTCCCGATTATTTCCGATTATTTCCCAATAATTACGATTTTTTCCTCGCACCAATATTATCCCGATAATGATTAATGCAACATTGTGGAAAATCATTTCAACGTACTCACTTCAACAAATAACCCAACAATGTACATTATCATATTAATGATCGTTGAGCCCGAAGGTTCACTCTAAGGGTTGTTGCCGAATGTATTTGGAAGGGTGTGGTATCATTGGGTCTACAATAACATAGACTTTTACTCTTTCTAATCACTATTGAATGTGGTGGTATGATATATTCTACACCGAGCCATATTATAGTTATTCCATCACATTATAAACGTAAATGTTATGGTGATATATTTGCACTTGGAGATCTGCACTGGTCATTTCTAGTCAATAGAGTATAAACATAATTGTTGTGATGAAATGAGCTTAAGGAGGCTGCTAGCATTAATCATGACCCCTTGGCATCGATTGGTTATACGCTCATGGCATTGGGTGTAAACTAGGAGATGTATGTCATATGGTCGCAGTACTTATGGCTACCATAGCCATGGAATGCATAAAGCATCTATTAATATTAAGGGTCGGATCTCAGTGGGACGTGAAGTTTCGGCCTGGATGGGATCAATGGAGCTCACGAAGATTTCTAAGTTCAAAGGTTTGCAATAGGCTTGAATTCTGAAGTAGGACTCACGCAATATGAATCGGGGGTCGAGGATTGGACCCCTAATGGCAAGTTAATGCGCCACGGGAACAGTTCAGGCCAACCTCCGGGTCAAGGTTTGGAGAGTTGATTCAGGTTGGGGTTGGGATGCATCCCAGCTCGGGTCCTAAGGGCTAGCAGTTGTCTATAATGCGACTTTTTGAAAGCTTTTCTGGTCGGTTTTTCTGGTCAAAATCCGGCAGCAATTTATTGGAATCGCAAGTTTGATAGTTAGTTTCTGCACAATCAAAGCGTCCCAGGGATTTTCCAGGGTGCTGAATCCAAATATGCAGTTAAAAAACCATTTTAACTACAAAAAATCAAGATTTAACCTCAATTTATTCCGCCGGATTCTGTCACCGAAATCTCCAAAAAGTCGCGTTATAGACAACTCCTAAGGGCTATAGCTTATGGCCATGCCACTTGCAACACGTAACCATGGGAAGGATATGGCTCAACGAACGACACTGATTTTCCAAAGGAGTGGACGAATGGATACTCCATGGGGGTCTCTCTCTATGATGTCAGCAGGGAGGGGAAGGTCCCACTGCCATGGTGATTGTCAGATGACGCAAATGCGATGGACGGATAAGATTTCAGTGGGTGTTTTTCCCGGAGTTGTCTTTAATGCGGCTTTTTGGAGATTCTGGTGACGGAATCCAGCAGAAAAAATTGAGGTTAAATCTTGATTTGTATTATTTAAAATGGTTTTTTAACTACATATTTGGATTGAGCACCCTGAAAAACCTTGGGATGCTTTGATTGTACAGAAATTAGCTATGAAACTTGCAATTTCAATAAATTGCTGCCCGATTTTAACCAGAAAAACCCACCAAAAAAGCTTCCAAAAAATCTCTTTAAAAACCACTCTGTTTTTCCCGTAACGTCGACCGACCGAAGCCCAAGCCCCGCATGCCATTGGATGTGTTGGGCATCTGTGAGTCGTCTGATGAACTGTGGAAAATGGACCATTGACTAGTATAATACCATGCATCATATACGTTATGTAACTATATCACACATCGATATATGGTGTTTATGTATATATAATTATGTTATATGGTATGGATCATAATATGAGGTCCATTATTACATAGTGGCCATATGGCTTGAGGTGCTACACGCTGCAATGAACTTGATCCCTAGGTATACTTATATCGGGGTAATATGCGATGTAGGTGCCACGTGGAGCCATAGGTAGAACAAAAGTAGAACAAACCAATTTTTTTTTTTAACAAATAATATTTTAATGAAGTAGAGAGGTCCTAGAGTTTAAATGGGATGAAATTTGTATCATTAGAACTATTTCGTTGAATGAAGACCTTTAAAGTTTTTTTTCTGAAGATTTGAAAAAAAAAGAATTACCCCATTTCTTTAGTTATATCGGGGTAGTAAGTGAACATTTCATTGAGGGTAAGGTTGGGTATTTACAAGTGTTATCAGAGCATTTAGGTTCAACATTTGGACTAGATGGGCTCTATCATCGATAGGTGACAACATGTCACCTAATTCCCGCAAAGGGGTTTCATAATTATTTATAGAAAATTAACTAAACTAATGTTTAGGTGTTAAAAGTCAGTCTATAATTGATTTACCACATTTCTTTAGTTATATCGGGGTAGTAAGTGAACATTTCATTGAGGGTAAGGTTGGGTATTTACAAGTGGTATCAGAGAATTTGGGTTCAACATTTGGACTAGATGGGCTCTATCATCAATAGGTGACAACATGTCACCTAATTCCCGCAAAGGGGTTTCATAATTATTTTTAGAAAATTAACTAAACTAATGTTTAGGTGTTAAAATTCGGTCTATAATTGATTTATTGCTTGCATAGTACATATGCTTGGTGATTTAAGTATGTAACATGGTAATAAAGCATGAATCCCTAGTTTAGGGATGGAGCCTAACTCTATGTGTAATATCTGAATGTGAGTATGATGGTGTCTTACTCATAACATTTGGTTGTATTGTGTATTAACTGCAATGATGTTTGACATGTTGTTCTCATAAATGCCTTGGAAATGCATGTACTTGCTAGCTGACATCTTGAAGGTTTAGATAGGTAGTGGTTGTCACCCTAGAGATTTGTCATTTTCGTTAAGATTTTTGAACTGTCCGCAAGGAGGTGAGAATGGTTAAGTGTAGCATATCATCACCAGCGGTTTGGTGATGTGATCTTGCATACTTGGAACAAGTACACATGATAAATTCAGGTGAAATGAGGGATTTGGGAAAATCCTCATGTGATGTGTATTCAACATAGCACTATTTGACTTAGTGAATGATAGGCATATGCATTATATTGTAGTTGGTATGTGGAGATTCCATAGTCTGTATGTTGTAAGGGGCTAAGAACCTTGGTGGAGGTCTATTGTTTCTCACATGTTAATGTTATGTTTTACTTTATGAAGGCTTGTTCTTGTGGTTAAGGCCTTCCTTGCTAAATGAATATGGTATAACCTATGAAAATGGCTAGTTGAGGCCTGAAAAAGGTCGTTATCTCACAATGAGATGGGGCATCCATGTTCAATACTCGAACTGGATGAGTTTAAAGGAAAAGGTCTTGTTCAGACCTTATAGACAAAGGGATTGCAACTTTTCTAGAGAGTGACGAGATTGGTGGTTACTCGATTGTGCTAGTTCTAGCAATGTGAAGGTAAATGGTAGGTTGATTTCTTTCCTATTCAAGTAGGTGTTGGGTTTGGCATTGCGTTTGAGTGACTTCATACATGCTTTAATTGTGAGGTTGTTTGCATACGCATGATGTACTGCATAAATGTGAAAAGTTATAAGTCGTAAAGTGATATGCATATGCTTTTATGTTAATGGCCTATAACCAAGCTTTAAGACTATGATATTAGAGTCTATATTTATTTTTCAAGCTCTGGCAAACATTTTGCATGATTAATATTCCCTCACTAAGTCATACAACTCAGATAATGAGGACATAATTGAAGATATTGATGATATTACAACATGTGATGGTCTTAGTAAAGACACTGATAATAATTAACGATGATAATTTTGACGTAAAAGACTAGATTTTAATCTTGTAAAGACATGATTAGGCATGGGCTTACACTAGTATGATAAATTGTTTCTAATCAATTCCCTTTAATATTGCAGATTCCTTGATTACTAGCCTTGGTAAAAGGTCAAATTAAAATTGTTGTTTGGTCTCGGGATAAAGGTTGAATGAAATTAATGATGTTGGTTTGGGCATAGTAGTTGGCTTCCAATTATAGTTGAACTCATCAAAAGAATTGAAATATTTTGAGAGTTGATATGTGCATATGCATGTAGCAATTCTGGTTTTGAAAACTTATGTTGAGATAAAATATGCTTATTTATGTTATGGATTTGAGACATGTAACTAATATATATATATATATATATATATATATATATATATTATATATATATATATATAGATATATATATATATTTATTGAGATATGTGTTCAATTGCAGGGTAGAATGCTTGGTACAACAGGGCATGGAAACTTGTATATCATTTATATTTATTAATGCATTACCAATTGTGTGTATATGGCAGTGTGTTGGAAGGAATTATAGGGTAAAAGAGGCTACCATAAAATCTAGAAGAAGGCTCAAACTGAGCTTTTATATATGAACTATTGGAAACAACATGATTCATGGGGATTGAGTTATTACATTTCTTGAATTATTTATGCATTTGGTGCTTCATGATTGGGTTTTATGTTTGATTTATGGTCTTTTACTATGATTGGTGCATGGCCATGCCACTTTGTCTATGGATTTGTATTGTTGGTTGTACTTCTGTGTTTCTTTCATTTTTCTTCTTGTTCTTCCTTCTATGTTTTGGGCCTCTTGGGAATTTGTTGAGGAGAGAGGAAACTAATGTAGCTCGGGAAGAGCTTGGTGGAATCTAACATCCAATGTAAGACGCAAATGAAGCCCAATGTATGAATACAGGGAATTTGAAGGCAGGAACGAAAAATGTGATAGCCAATTGGGATGGTTGGGTTCATAGGGTTAAATGGACAATCGAAGGACAACCATGAAAAATGTAGCAAGAAAAGGTGAAGTAAATGATCTTGAGGTAACAAATGCCTTTACAAAGTTGGGAACTGTTGTTCCAAATGTTGAGCATGCTTTGCATCAATAAAGGAAGTTCTCTTAACCTTGACCTTCTAGACACATGTGATTGTGTTGTGATCATGATCATGTTGATGATTGAATAAATGTATATGATCTATTGTGATTGAGAGGTTAGTTTCTGGATTGTTCTTTTGGAATAATGATTGGTTATGCTTATGTAGTTAGCATATGAATGGATGGCATGCTTGTGGTTCCCAATTATGTGATGAATCAATTAGGAAAAAGTGACCCTGATTGCTTATTATTTTAATATCACGTGAATACGATTCTAATATTATGTCCATGTTTATATTATGAACAAGGAATGTTGAAGGATATATCAACAAAAGCACTATGACCTGTGACATGCTGGGACAAGCATGGATAATTAAAAAACACCATTGATCCTAGATTTGGATTGTGGATGCTTGCAATAAAGCATTGGAAAGACACTAGAGGCAGTATGTCTTGGTTCACATAAATAAAGACGATGTGGTATTTGGATTCTATGTTACGATGTGTTGAGTCATGTGTATACGAGCATGTGTTCTGTATATGTGGTAGTGTGTCATATGTTAGTGTATTGTGATATGGGTACCTGTTATGTGTTATGTTATGTTATGATGTGTAGCATGTTGGGGTGGGCAGGTATGGGAATGTATGGGCCCTTGTGTTGCATAATGGGTCAAGTAGAGATAGGGTAACCTTTAGAGTCTCGATGATAAATGTTTTTCAACAAAAGGCTACTTAGTTTGGTAGTGGCAACCAATTTTGGTAGTGCCCATACTAGCAGGGTAGTGAATGGGCTTATATATATATAATATATATATATTATTTATATATCACAGGGTGGAGGAAGCCTTTCGATTCCATTGATGATTGAGGGTGCAGGTGAGCCTCTAGATTCCCTTATTTCCTTTGGAAACTGATTTTGTGCATGGAATAGAAGAGAAGAGAAGGAACAAGGTGTTTGTTGGTTTGGCAACCAATCCAGTGTGTGCACGAGAAGAGCGAAGGCCACTAGATGCTTGTTGGGATTGGAAACTGATCTAGTGAGGGTAAAAGAAAGAAAAATAGCATAATCCAAAGATAAGTGTCAGTGTTTCATTCAATATTTGAATTTCTAAATTATAAACATAATCTAAGGTTCTGATTTATGATGGTTGGATTTTGAGGGAACCAAATGTGATATTTTATACATGATCATTTGATTTGGAAATTGATTAAGGAGCTAATTTGATTTGTTGTGAAAGGAACATAGTAGAATTGCAAATTTCACCTCATTGATGAGCTACGAATGAGGTATGATTTAAATTTATTATAATTTCTTATGGTGAATGTAATGGAAAACTTATACGCTTTAATGTGGGAAAGCATGGAAAAGTGCTTGGTTTGGGTGGTTGAAGTTTGTTGCAAGAACTAAAACAAAGGAATTAGAGCATGTAGTAGCATGCTGGTAAAATATGTTAGGGACAGGGCCATTGTGGGACATTAGTGCAACTGTGTTAACTGATTGCCATAAATCATTCTATGACTGGTATACTAGTTGAGGCAGGGGTGTACCTTGGTTTCGAAATCCTTCTGATGCGAGAAATACTTTCAAATGAATGGATCACTCGAGGGACTGGGAAGTAGAGGAGGGAAGGCTGATGAATACTTTATTTTTTGGTCATTAGCATCGCTGGTTGGAATCATAAGCACATTGGGCGTTTTCTCGGGAAATAATGAACCAGGAATTGTTCATTGAAGAAATAAGGTGTGCAAGATGGCAGCATTGGACATTGGAGGTAGGTAACACTCCAAGGAAAAGAACAATCCAACTTAGGTTGGACACAACCAAATCATTCAAATATCATTTAATTATAACTTGATGTTTATCATATCTTTTATTTGATGGTTGAAGCAAATGCATATAACATTGTGAATATTGTAAAGAGTTGTGTATAAAGCTCCATGAAACAATATGAATGTTTTTCAAGGGTGTTTTGTTGTATATGTTTCATTGAACACTAAGGAAAGTGTTTCCCCAAGGGGGGGGGGGGGGGGTTGTGACAGAGTTGGTAATTTTTCCAAATTGTGAAATGCATTGTAATCTTTTATATAAATATTTGACAAATTTTGGGATGACTAAAGGGACACAAATTATAAGGACTAGGAAGGTTACTTGTTTGGAATGTTGAATATTTTTTTGTTGTAGGAAAGAAAATTTGAACTGGTCATGTTAGCTCTTGAAGGATGGGTGGTGAAATTTAATGGTCTGGTATTTTCAAAATTTATGGAGTTGCAAGAGAAAGGATGACATCCATCCTTGATTGGAATGTTGGACAAGGCATTGATGACAAAAAAAGTTAGAAAGGAAAAGGTTAGGAAACAATTAGAAAGGAAAAGGTTAGGACGCCGACTAGTGGGGTGCGCTAGCCACCCACTACAACAAGCCAACCAATAGGAAAATCTAGGGAATAGATGGACAGGAGGTACCCTTCCTAGATGTTGGTAAGACTGTGGTAGGTAGAGATCACTATTAGAAGGAAAAGGAGAGCAATTCGAACAATTGGGGCAAAGCGTAATGTAAAAAAGAAGGGGACATCTGAACCAGGAGAGGAGGACCCGAGTTGTTGGAACAATGCAGTGGAGAGGATTCAAACTGCTAGAACAATGTAGAAGGAGGACTCAATTTGTTGGGATAGTGCAACAAACATGGAGTGATAAGTCGAACTATTGGAGGAAAAGCAAGAACAAGTATAAATAATGTGTTCTTATCTATTATAACCCCTTGTATCGTGTCAAATGGCCCTATTTTTCATCCTTTGTACAAAGGAGGAAGGGCCAATCTTGATTGAATAAAGGGAAATTGAAAGGGAGAGCCAAAATTCAGAGGCCAAAATCAAAAGTGAGAGTCGAAAAGGAGAGCCAAAATTTCAGGAGCTAATTTTTGGAATGATGGATATCAGAGATGACTAGGAATATTGAGACCCGATATTGGAAGGGTTGGAATAGGCGACATATAATAACCTAAATTTCAAAAGGTTGGTCATTTCGGAACTTCGGAGATCAAAATTTCATAAGTTCTAAATAAATTTCATTCCTTGATAAGCATTGAGGTCATGGAGAAGGGGAAATACAAAGGAAATTATTGAACCAGAGACCCCAATGACCCTTTCTCTCTCCTCCAATAAGACACATGGTAGCAAATGATTGGCCCCGAGAAGTTGACAAGGCAGATGATGTTAGCATGACGTGATCATACAGTGGACATGTGGTAGTCATTTTTTACATTTTGGATGGCATAATGGGTCAAATATGTGTGACAGACGTCACCACTAAGGGGGTTCCAAATGGAAATGATGATATTCATATGACATCATCTCGGAGGTCAATTTATCAAAGGTTGGAAATATTAGAAATCCTTTCTAAAATCCTTTTGAAAATTTTCCAATGAGAGGGGCTCCGATGTTGAGTGGACCTTGGTCATGAGGACCCAAAATAACCAAGTGTGTATAGATGGTAGAGCACCTAAGTGTTATAAAGAATATTGGATGAATTGGATATCATAACTTTGTTCTAATTGTATTTAGAAGAGGTTACAATACTAAGGAGCTGTGATGTGTTAGTGGCTCATGGTTGTGGAAGCCAAAAGAACCAAGGGAGGAAGAGAAAATACAAAGGAATATAAGCCCTCAGTAAAGGCTTGAAGGCCTTAACATCTAAATTCCAATCTATCGGTCACAACACATAGTCCCATGGAGGAGAAACATGAAGAGAGGCTAAGAAACAAGGAACTAAATGCCAATCAAGGCTTTTTAATTCATAACATTATTTTAATAAAGTTATGGTACACAGAGATCTGAGATCTCCAATGCATTTTTGTATGAAAGCCTCTGGTCACAGGGAAGGGAAAATGCATCTAAAAAAAAAAGGCAGAGTTCATCCTGACAAGGAATATAGGAATGATGTTCTGTTGGAAAGGAGTCTAAAATAAATCACTGCCAAGTGAGGATTAATTACCTCTTGATTTCCCATGGACGAAAGAGTGGAGATGGTGTTTCTTAGAATTCGCTGAGGGTTGGCGTGGAGGAATAATTCCTAGAAAATTCATAGAGGACTTCTCACAACATCCTTTTTGTACCTTGATTTTATGGTGGGTTATGGATTCCCCAAGTTGGGTGGAACTTTAGTGTTCAACTCTAAAGGGTGGAGACAATAGGTTACTAGACTCCTTGTGTACTTTGTTTGTTAGGTCCCTATAATACTAGTTAGCCCCTTATTGTTGTTGTTAGTGTATCCCTTTATTATTATTATTATGCCCATGTAGTCTCGATATTGTTCTTATTGTGCCCCATAGAAGCCCTAACGTTATTTTTGTGCCCTTACATTATTATTGTTATGTAGGCTTTGATTATATTGTGACCCCTTAGACTCCTATATATAGAAAGGAGGTCTTGTCATTTGTATCATCCAAGAATCATTCATTTATGTAAGGTAAAGGAGGTTTCCCCCTCAAAGAGGCTAATTTTTAAGTCGATTTATGTTTTCTTATATTTTGTGAGCTAGTTCCATAACATTGTTTACTGGAAATCAATTGGTTTGTGGACATGGAAGAATCTTTAGAGTCCCTGGATCAACTGAAAGTTGTATTTAAATCCCTTAGCAAAAGGCCCATGAGTCTTTGGAATCTAGCTTGGGGGTGAAAACTTCAAGATAGCACTAGCTACAACTTGTCTATAGTTGGGTGGAGATTTGATGTCCTAGACACAGTTTCCTAATAGATTTTGAGATAAGTGTTTATTGTGTCCTTTATTCATAATTAAAATATGTTTACATTTCTTATTTGAACCGATGTTATCATTTTTTGAGGCATGGTTTGTAATTTATTGCTTATAAGAGATTAATAGTATGTTATTAATACTGCTTTAATGGTGTTGGAATGATGTGGTAAATCCTTTCTTGAATAGATAGTTACTTTTATGGCTCCCAACTTAAATCATACTCTAACAATGTGTGTATACTTGTTATCCTTTGACAGTAAACTGCCTCAAAATTCCTTCATAATTTTTGTAACATAATCTTGTTTTGAATGCAAACTCTTATTAACATTGTTTAATAGTTATGAGCAGAATATCAAAGATTTAGTTCTCTCTCTTTGACCCTATTGGTCTATTTGTTTCTCATGGATGTCATTCTAAGCCTCCCAATGAAGCACACATATGCTTTGTGTCTACATTTCCAATTTCTCAAAGCTCAAGCTTAACTAAGGTTTGCATTTTTGTGTTGTGGATAACTCTATGTCATAAGCTTGAATAACTTGGTTTTATGTTCTTGGACTTATCATAACGTTTCATCTCTATGATGCACATAATGATTTCAAATTTCTCATTGATAAGTTCCCTATTATACATATTTCTTGGTTTTGTCATGATTGTAGGCCTGGTTATTAAACCTGGAAAATCCTTAGATGGTCTCTTAAAAGTGTTAGCCAATAGGTTGATTCTAGATAGGGATATCAAACATTTTAATACCTAAACTATAGGGGGAGATTGTAATTGTGGGAAATGTGTTAATGGTATATTTGGCATAAATTATAGTACGGTGACTGACACTAGGCACTGAAGAGCTCGGAACCATGAAATCAGTTGTCATTCATCATCCTAGAAATCATCCTAGAAGAGCCTTTCAATGTAATAACTTTAAAAAATAACCCAATGATCTACATTATCATATTAATGACTGTTGAGCCTAAAGGATCACTCTGAGGGCTATTATCAAATGTATTTGCAAGGGTGTAGCATTGTTGGGTCTACAATAACATAGAAATCTACTCTCTCTAATCGTTGTTGAATGTGGTGGTGTGATATGTTATGCGTTGAGCCATATTATATTTATTCCATTGAATTATAAACATAAATGTTATGGTGATAAATTTGTGCTTGAGGGAGGTCTACATTGGTCATTTCTAGTCAACAAATTTTAAACCATGGGGGCTTCACTTGGGGAGAAATAGCATACCATGTGTATTCATATTGGGGGATATATTGAGGAAAATATGACATAATATATTGACCATATAATAGGGGTTAAAGGGTTTTTATATTGGAAGCTATAAAAAAATGGAGCTCAAATTTAATGAAAAAATATAAAGGGGTATATAAAATGTTAATGAAAAAATGGATATCTAAAATATCTAGTGAAAGTATGGGGTTTTTTAAATTGGGAAGGCTTATTGGGTTCGTATTGGTAGGGGGTTAAGTAATGTGATTTTTAGAGGTATTTTCCAATATGTGGTCAAATTAAGGGTATTGTTTAGTATGCCACAAACATACGTGATATGTTATAGGTTCATTGAGTGAATACGCCATGGTATAAACATAATTGTTGTGATGAAATGAGCTTAAGGGAGGTAGCTAGAATTTATCATGACCCCTTAGTGTTTCTCAGTTATATGCTCATGGAATTGGGTGCAAACTATGAGAGGCATGTCATATGGACACAGTGATTTATGGCTACCATAACCATATAATGTGGAAATAATCCATTAACATTTATAGGTTGGGTCTCAGCAGGATGTGAAATTTTGGCATGTATGAGATTAGTGGAACTCACAAAAATTTCCAAGTTCAAAGGTTTGCAATAGACCTAAATTCTCTAGTAGGACCCACCTAATAGGAGTCAAGGGTCAAGGGCCGGACCTCATCGCCAAGTTAATGCGCTATGGGAATAGTTCGGGCCAACCTCTGAATCAAGGTTTAGACACTTGATTCAAGTTGGGGTCGGGATGGATCACTAGGTCGGGGATTTGGCCAAATAATGTGGAAGTAGTAATTTCTGATAGGAAGTCAGGATGATCTCCAACTCGAGGTTGAAAGGTTGGGGCTAGCCTTACAATTTCATTAGATGAAAGCTTAAGCCTTAAGGGCTATGGAATGAGTCCATGTGATTGTAACCTATAACTATGGGTGGGGTATGGCTTACCGAATGACATATATATGCCGAGTTGACAACTAGATACTCCATGGGGGTCTGTCCCTATGACATTAGTAGGGGAGGGGGAAGGTCCCACTGCCATGGTGACCATTAGATGGCACAAATGTGATGGACATATAAAATTTAGATGGGGGTTTCCCCCGTGACACCAGTGGAAGGATGCCAAACCCCCACATATCGTTGGATGTGTTGGGTATATATCAACCATCAAATGAACAATGGAAAATGGACAATTGAATAGTATAATACCTTGCATTATATACATTATGTAACTATATTACACACCGGTATCAGAGCATTAATATATATAGTGTATATGTATATATAATTATGTTATATGTAGCCCCAAGGGTTAGCTCAACCAGTCAAGTCCTTGTTGTTAAGTACCTCGTCGTTCGAGAGGTCACAGGTTCAATTCTCCTTGACGCCCTTGGGGTTAGGCCCTACTAGTCTGGCCAACAGGCTTTAAAAGACTCCCATTGGGGTTGATCTGCCCAGATTTTTCCAAGGGAAAAAATAATTATGTTATATGTTATGGAGCCACATAATATGAAGTCCATTGTTACATAGTGGCCATATGGCCTAAGGTGCTTACAAATCGCAATGACCATGATACCTAAGTATACTTATATCTGGGAAATATGCCATGTAGGGATCAAGTGGAGGGAACGTGGGAACCATGTGGAAGAATAGAGAAAATAACAATTTTAAATAAACACAACTTTAATCAAGTATAGTTTAAGATCTTGTTGATGGTGTTGGATATTGCCAACATATAGGGGGTCTCCTTGATGTGAAGTCCCAATTAGACCTCACACCATTTGGAGTAGGAGCCCAATTCGAAGTATGATCACAACCACCATAACTCAATATTTTCCATGTGTGCAATGAATAACATAAGAGAGCATTCACATAGCCTTCGAAATAAACAAGTAGGTTGACACTATGAAACACCAATTGCAATGTGTAAAAGGAGGCTTTCATGAGAGGGAAGAAAAGGGTGATTCTCTAGAAGGAAAGTAATAATACTATCCTAAGAGAGACACATGAGAGAAATGAAACATTCATTAATTATATAGAAAGATATTTCACATAGACATAATGATCATTAAAGCAAATACATCACACATCCAACAAGATAAGCACCAAAGCTAATGAATTAGTTCAATTTCTTTAGTACATATGAACATAAAATATACCACAAGAATCTAATGAATAGTCTTACAACATTCAAGATACATGCCTAAAAGTGCATTGGCTCAATGAGCTTGTGATTATTAAGTGAAACATCCAAGTACACAGTTACAATTGTGAGCCACTAGCTCTAATAATGCAACATGAAGTCACTTATTTCTTCTCCATGGAATGATATTCTCTCCTATGCCAAGCTAGAGAATCAAAGGTTAGCTCTCCAAAGTCTAAGACTCATAAATCCTTTTTCTTTAGTTATGTAGGTGTATTTATAACAAGACGAATGACCTTTCATATCCCCATGACTCATGAGTTACCCTCATGACTCTTGGACTCCTAAGTGACCTTTGAACTATCAAACTCTTTGGTCTACATGTGACTTTTCATTTCCCACGTGTGACTCTTGGACTTCCACACATTTACATTTTTATCTTCCTTTTGATAATACATAATTACATTCCACATCATGTGGCAAAACACATTAACACTTACGACATTGTGATGACACTTGTACAAGCCATGACTTTTCAATGATGACATGGAACTTCATGATGATGTAGCAATGCCAAGATTCTCTTCTTGTTGTTATATATTTCATGATAGATATGATATGTACTTCATCTTCACCCTCAAAAGGGTTTGGATTAGAGCTAGAACCTTCCAAGGAAAACTGGGATGGCATCATTATGTCATGGTCCAATATCTCTTCATGTCTTCATGATGGTTCTTATTTTTGCTTATTCTCTGCAAGTGACTCTTTGTTACTTCTCCTTAACATATTCCTTGAGCATAATCTTTCCATGTTGAGGTGGCACACCTTCCAATGAAGTTCACTCATGAAAAGGAAATATTAGTCCTAAAATCATCTATTTTATCCCTACTTTTCTCATGGAGGAAGTTGGTTGTGATGGGTTTGTGTAAGGACTAGGGAGGAAGGGATTCTTGAGGATTGCATAATTGACTTCAATAGTGGATGAGAGAAGGCACCATTTTGAACTATAACTATGCAATGCACTATAAGAAGGGTCTCTTCAGGGTACACCACAGTGGGTAAGTGCAAGAGACAGCGTGATGAGCTTGCTGATTGAAACTGCACTGTGCTTAGAGCGTAAGGGAGTAGGAGACAATGATAGCTTAGTTGATATTTACAGTGACTGTGGTGAGGTCTCATTTTGGAATAGAAATATGCACTATTTGGTGTAGGAGAGATAAGACAAATTTCTGCGTAGTGGGAAAGTCTAGCGGATAGGGGTTGATGGCGTACTCACTAACACTGCGCAATGTGTTGTGAAGGAAGGGAAGGCATAGTGTACAACACAATTTTATTCATTAGAGATCCAGAAGAGGTTGCACTATCCACTAGAACTACAACATGCACTAGAGAGTCAAGCAGAACAAGGCGTGGCGCAGTGAGGGGTTCCATTCAACAGAGAAGGCAAGACTAGGAACTAAAACTGCGAGATGCATAGTGCTTAAGGGGAATGATCCTATGCTAGTGTAGTTGAAGGTTGCAGGGGCTCAAACATGGATTGATTGTCCACTAAAAATGTGCAATGTGCTTAGGGAGTCTCATTGAAAAATAAGATTGTGTGATTGGCTAAGGTAAGCAGCAAAAGATCAAATCACTTTTCCATGAGGGTTGTCACTGCACTGTGAAGGAAGGAGGACCATTTCATTGTGTAGCTTGATTTTGCAAAGGGATGGAGGAGGTCCTTGCTATTAACTAGAATTGCGACATGGATTATGCAAGGGAAAAGTGATCAAATCTCAGCGTAGTGAGTTAGTACAAGCAACAAGGGTTAGGTGACTATGCTTTGAAGATTCTCAATGTGCAATAATAGGAGATGACCTTAAAAAAGGCCCAGTCCAAAAGTATGGGATAAATATATTTCATCAATGATGCTCATGGATAGATAGTTCTCATAAACTGGGAGTGGGCTAATGAATTTACAACTTTCACTGGGCAGGAGGACCAAGAAGAGCTCTAGAATGGCTATGTATGGGATTAGTGGAGTATGTGAGGAAAGACATCCAAACAAGAATAAAACATAGAACGCACACATGAAACCATGAATACAAGCCAGGGGAATTCACAAGACTCATGATCAATAATCACACCTTAAAAATACAACAAATTGACACTTATTTCCAAGTGCAACAGTTGAAATGTAGCATTGTCACACTTATAACACATGTTGTGACACAAGTGTCGACTGTGACCAGAAAGCGTACTAAGTTGTAGGAATGTGTCTAACACATATTCATATGATATATATGACCACCTAATGTGGAAGAGTGTGCTAGAACTACCTCTAGTGATTTGAAAAGGTGCAACATATATAGGAGTGAAAATAGTTAGAAGAGACACTTGCGAAAGCTAAAGAAAGTGAAGGCTACACATGCCAGAGTGAAGATAACATGAAAAAAAACTTTTTAAAGTGAAAGAATAGAAAACAAAAATTGGAAAAGTGATTTTCAATAATAAACATGCAAGCACTGAAATTGAACATTGCATAAGCTTTATTCCTCGACACTATGCAAGCCTTACTCTCAAGGACTACGCAATGTAGGTCTAAGATTGTATAAAAAAGGTGTGCCTATGAATTCATCAAGGACTTAGCATGTGTGAGCAAGTGAATTTTAAACTAAGAAGAATATTTGAACACTTTGAAAAACATTAACCAACCATGAAGTGAACATGGGATGACAGATCACAAGATCCTAAGTAGGTTCCAAAATTCTAGTGTAGGAAATCTTTTGGAGGGTTTTTGTCGCAACGACAACAAATCCCAGAGTCCAATTTGGATGAAATTTATATCATTGGAACCGTCTTTCCGAGATGGAAAATGTTAACACCATAAAATTGTACACATGGTTGTATAATCCAAAAGACGATTAAAGTCGTCCAACCGAATGCACAAGTGAATATTTTCCAGCTGAAGACATTATGAAGTCCAAAAAAATAATTTCTCCTAAGTCCAAAGTATATGGAGTTAAAAAATTGAAGTATTTGTTGATTTTTCTTCGTTAGCCATGCACCGCATAGTATTAACTTCGAAAGCCACATGGTCTAGAAAATGGCTGACTCAGTAAATTTGGGACCACTTCCCACACTTGGAGATGATTCCATGACATAATCTCAGTCAAGGACAGTCAAATTTGAGTCACCCTGAAGATATG
>APFE030398834.1:66622-81929 GCA_000404065.3 Pinus taeda
AGAGGCAAAATACATGGCAACCACTCATGCAAGCAAGGAAGCAGTTTGGTTGCAGAGATTGTGTTCAAGTATGGGGTTAGTATAGGGAGCTATAAGGATACACTGTGACAGCCAAAGTGCAGTTTTCTTGGCAAAGAACCCTGCTTATCATTCAAAGACAAAGCGCATTGATGTTTAGTATCACTTTGTGAGGGATATGATAGAAGACAAAAAGGTGTTGCTGGTAAAGGTGGACACTTTGAAGAATACTGTAAATGCATTGACAAATTGTGTGAGCTCTAAGAAGTTCTCTTGGTGTAGAGAAACAATGGGTTTTTCAGGGCTGGAAAAATGATTAAGCTCTCTTGTGGCCCCTTGTGGAAAGAAAACAACAAGTGGGAGAATGTTGGGTTGTGTTATATTCTTTCCACGACTAACCTATGTGGAAAGAATATTTTTTTGGACCCTATATTAGGTTGGGCAAACCTACCTATGGTTTTCAGTCCATGGTTTTGGACGCGATGGTTTTTGGTCCATGGTATTGGATGCTTTGGCTTGTAGAAATATATATTGTAACATTGAAATGAATATAATGAAAAATCAAGCTGGTAGTCCTGGTTTTGGGATCTAGGGGAAAATTGCTGTGTATATGTGTTTTATGTGTTATGCTCTCGCATTGTTTAGTTTCTCTATTTTAGAATTCGTATGTAGGTAATTTCTATACGGGGTTAAAACCTATAGTAAGTGGTCTATCATCCACATATCTTGTTACTAACCAAATAATTCATTTATTTAATTTTTTGGGACTACGAGCAAGTGTCATTACAAAAAGTGTGTAATATATTCTTCCCTTGCATCTCTTAGATGAACCTGGGTTTGCATATGAAAACTTTCTTAAAGCACTTAAATTTCCATTTCCCTGTTTTGAAATTTTCATAGTGTAATAGGAAAAAAAGTAAGCAACCCATCATCTGCATATCATTTCTTTTTCATGAAAGGAACAATTGAAATCTAGTGTCATTAGGAGGATATTGGAATGGATCACCAAATATTGACATCTTCTCACACTTTGCATGCTCACTTGATCACTTACACACAATTACACATCACACACTAAGCTTCTATAAAATTCATATTAGAAGGCATCTAGTTCCTGAAGCTTTTGATACTTAATTTATTTTATCTTTCATCTCACACCCTAAATAAAAGTAAGACCCTTAAAAAGGAACCATAACTTGAACCAACTAAATTCCCTGCAGGGTTCCCCAAAGAATTTATAGTTCAGGTTAATACCATTGGGGGTAGGCATCCCATAAGACGACATGGTCATGTTACATCTTCAAGACATAGCAGTTGAGTTTTTTAGGGAGATTAAAATAATTCAATCATCCCACAAAAAACAATACCTGGGCATGCCAGAGATCTATTTCAGAGGGGGTTTGGCTTAGGTCCAGTGTGTACGATACTCTTTGAGGCTACCTGACCCATCTAGTGCTCAGTACTGGTAACTGACTATCAAGAAGCTAAAGACTCGAATGCTCACATGGGACAAAGGTACTTTAGTGGAAACAATTTAGGGCATCCTTTCCCTATAGGTGATGGTGCAAGCAACACTTCAGCCTCATTTCATTACCTTGGTTGATTCTTAGGCTGCTGGAAGGCACTGCTAGTACCTTTGGGACGTTGCCCCATTACCCATAGGAAGATATCTCCAGAAGGCCCAATTATTATGAGAGTGGAAAGGATGAATAAGTCTTCTTAGGATATTTTTCCATATGCAAAAACAAACAAAAACCATTTTTTTGTTTGGTTGATCACATAGGCTAAAGTTAAATGGAAATTAATATTTTATTTTTGCTTTGTTTTATGAATGTGATTTATTTTCCTTAAAGAATCATCTCCTTCCCTCACCATACAAAAATTAGCACACACTCTAAGCGACACCATAGGGGACCCCATGATTCCCCGTCGATCTATACATTTCTCAAACCTCCTTCCATTACTGAGAGGTGTGCCAGGCCTCCCACCATTTAGGCGTAGAGGACGTCATGCAACCACCATTATAGGATCTTCCTTTATCGGTGAAACTTTTCTTGGGACACCTCCCCATCAAAGCACACCTTTCAAGACCCTGCAAGGGTCCCCACACACTACCCTTTTGAGGAGCCCATATACCACTCCTCCAGAAATTCCATGAGACACCCACCAAGGTAGTTCTCTTGACACTTCCCCACAGAGGACCCCCTTTACATATAGTTGTTCAAAATCATTCCGAAATGGAAAACAACTAGCGAATCCCAGTATTAGCTTCTTTAAACTTGTCATATTTGAGTAAGCTAACCAATTACTCAATTGTGAATTAACAAAATTTTCCATCAATGCCCACTAAGCTCCCTTCTAAAATTCCAAAATTCAAAGGGAAACAGGTAGAATACCCAAGAAACCATTTCATGAATTTTCACTTATGGTGTTCATCTAATAGTATCACAGATGATACTCTTTGATTACGACTATTTCAACACACCCTTATTGGGTCAACAACAAAATGGTACATTAACCAACCTTTTGCGCCACATGGAAACTTTAGTTCCCTAGCTACAACATTCCTCACATTCTTCTAGCTCTTGGTTCGTCATGGATCAGGCCTAGAACTCGTTAGCTACACACATATTAGATCATATCCATGAATGGAAGAAATGTCATAGCTTTTGTAAAGCACAATTAGAAGATAAATTCCTCCTCGACTTATTTTTGAGATCCCTCACATCGGAAATTTCAAAAGACATGGAAAAATCATCACCACATATGAGGAAGAAGCCATTAGCAAAGCTCAACAATTAGAGCTTATATACACCCAGTCTAGATATATCTATCATGTGCTTCTAGCTACTCCAAACATGCAGAATTATAAAGAGACACCAGGCCCATCCAACACTGTTTATGGATTGATAGGGTCCATAACCCAAAATCAACCTAAAAAATCCTACAAGTACCCTAGATACTCATTCAATGGCCAAGAATTTGATGCTATGTAAAACAAACCACCACTAAAACATACAGGATATTACACGGGTCAACCCACACTGATCCAGTATACATTTAGTAGGGTTAACCAATATCAAGCCCCACATGGAGGCCCACAACCTACCCCACAGGGAAACCAATACTCCTCTAGGAATATAGACGCAATTTCATCTTCCCATAATCCATATACCAATTAGGGACAAGGAAATCAATATTCTCCTTTCCCCGCACAAAAACAGAATAACCCACCAGTGTAAAATAATGCAAGCATTAATCTAGTGCAACCTTCTCTCGCTCAATAACAACAATCGAAGGAGTAACTAAACCCATCTAACCCACCTAATGTTGCTAAGAAAAAACCAATGAGAAAACCAAAAGGAGAGCCTGAACAAGGGAAGCTATTAGTAGAAACCTCCATATCAAAACTAGGGGCCAACCGATAATAACCCACAGAGACAAAACAAGAACATAAGTCTGTGAACTAATCATTCATGTGACATATGCGAGGAATATGGTCATGATACCGATCATTTTTCTCAACTCCCTGAGTTGAAAAGGATTCAAAACAATAGGAGGCAGGGAGGACAACAGAATGCAGTAATGCATGATCCTTTCCCCCATCAAGGAGTGGTTAACACTCAGAAACACCATCCCATCCACATCCCTCTAGAGGGAAGCCCCATGATAATTTTGATCATGACATTTTCATGACAGAAGAATACATTCTGCTACAAATGTGAAATAGAAGTTACAAATCTCCCCTAAAACCCAACCCATCTACCTCCACCACAACAATACCTATAGCGTCATTGACCATCTTTCGACTTCCTATAGAACCCATGATGAATATGGTCAAAGGAACTTTACGATGGGTAGGACATAACTCAAAACCTTCTCATAGCTACAACATAGTCGATGAATGAGCACAATCTCCCTTGACTATGTCAACATTAAAGGTCCTCCAAACATACCCAACTGAAGGGAAAGCCTTAATTTCTGCTCTAAGTGCAATCGACTTGACTGATTCTTGCTTAATGTTTTTTGACTTGGATAAAGCTACCCCACAACTACCATCATTTGTTTCCTTTCAAATCCCAGTCTCAGTCTAGAATATCACCATCCATCATTGCATTCTTGATGAAGGGGCATCCACATGTATAATTTCCAAATTTGTTTGGAATAAATTGGGATCCCCCAAACTCAAACCTTCTAATATCACTCTTATAGTGTCATATGGGTGCTCTTTCACTCCCATAAGCCTATACCAAGGCGTTCCAGTACATTTGGATGACAAAAGCGTGCTAAGAGATATCAAAGTATTGGATGCACAGTTGGATTAAAATATCCTCTTGGGTTGAAGTTACATTTATTAAATTTCAGCGGTTTCCTTATCTGTATTCAGGGTAATGATGTTCCCCCATGATAGGAGAATCATTACAATAGATCAACTCACATATTATGAGAGGAAGACATTACCTGCACCAGATGGTGTGCTACCTTTTGTCTCATGTTCTCCTGAATGGATCACCACTTACACTGAATTTAACCCAGGCCAATTTAAGCCATCAAGACTCCTAGGGACATTCCCAGGAGAACCCCTATGATAGAGGAGATTTTTCCAACCATAAGAGCACCAGTGTGGATGATGAGTTCATCAAACACCCCCCAAGATCAAGAACTAATTTTTGGTACCAATAAAAATGTTTTTACCGATCCTACTTTCCTACCATATGCCATCACTCAAATACGATTCTTATTCCCTTCACCATGTTTTTTCTCACACCAAGTTATTGCAACACTCTTGTTTCTCTATATGGCTCTGGCGATATTGGTCTAGAATTTGTCCCCTCATTCCATGTCAGAAAGCTCAAGTATCATTGCAATAGGCATTAGCCCTATTTCTCTTCAAGATAGCACACCACAATAAGTAACACCTACACTGAAACCAACCAGTGCCAAAAAAATGGATGAGAAAAAAAGGCAAGAAGGCGAAAGCTTCAAGCACTCCCACCTCTAGGGTTCCTCAACCTTGTGATTTGTGTGAAATAGTTGGTCACCCCACCAATATGTGCCCTGAGTTAGACGAGCTCAAAGCTCTTCTGCACGCCCCAAAAGTGCTAGCGAATCCTTCGCCCCCTGTTGGAGAAAAGAGAACACCCATGCATTATAAGGCATTGCACACCAACCATGCATGTGCCATATGCATGGAATATGGGAATTACACTCATCATTTCTCAAAAATCCCTTGATATTGAGATGCATTAGGTGCACTCACCCAAATAAATAACCCATTACTACCAGTGAAGGATGGGTCTAAATTCATTTTTTTATGTCGTGAGGGAAGAAGCGTCTTTCTCCTATCTCTCTTTTGGTCCCTCAACCTCTTGCCATGATCGAAGGTAACCCAGATTAGTTACACCCCTATATACACCCATGTGTGCTTTATGTGATGAACTAGATCATTTGATCAACCAATGTCCTGAATTAAGGGAATTCAATTGATTATATCCAGTTACCCTTGTTGCCCAAAGCACCAAACTGAGGAACATACATCACACTTGCCGGATTTGTGCAGGAAATCATCATGTGTGACATTGCCCCCATATTTTTCGATTCTTCTCTTTGATGGGATTTATGCAGTGATTCATTGTTGAGAATTCCAATTTAGTCAGATCAAATACCGAACCATCGGATCACACCACACCATAAGGGAATGAAGCATCTAGGTCCATTTTATGTGTGTTTGAGGAAAACAGGTTGCCAACAGTTCAACAAGGCCCCTATCATTACATCTCCTCTCACCATCATCACTCTAGATCATGAAAAAAACAATCTAAGGACACTTGGCCAAAAATATCACCCCTCACATGTTCCTTATGTGATAAAGCCAACCACTTGGTAAATCAATATTGCAAATTGGGTAGGTTTAATGACATCTTTCTCTTAGTGGTCCAAATTCCACAAATCCATCTCTCCAATCAAGAGAAAATCACGCATTGTTATTGTCGCATCTACTCTCAATCACATCATATGAGTAATTGTCAGTACCTTCCACGTTTTCACACAGCAAGAGTAGCAGTGAGGAAAACCCACACTAGGAAGTCACGCCATGCCAATACTAAGATCTAGAGATGGAAACCACCCTAAGATGCCCCAGCTCATGATGTCAACTAGGCATCATCATCTCATACTATGAGCAATGTTGCCACCCAAACTATCTATTTTCTTAGTACTAGTTCAGTGTGGAGTATTTGCACCAGTACTTATCATAGTGATGAGACATGTCATATGTTACAAAAATTTTGACAATTTAGGATTCAATGTTAATTTCTTATTGAGGAAGATACTTTTTTCCCTTGAACACCAACAAGGCCATAAGAAATTCCTCCCACTCATTATCAACCCACCATAACTAAAATTCTACCGCCACCTTATGTTAATGACACAAAACACCATATATGTTTCATTTCCTCATCTTTAGGACCTTGATTCATGTTGTATACTCATCATTTTTTAGTGTCAAGACCACAAAACCCACCACACCAGTGGTAACACCACCAATGGTGTAGAACCATACCATCTGCACATTGTCAACCTTGCTTGGTTCTAAGACATGAACCAACGAATCATATTATTGCTTGTCGACCTGCACTATTGGGCCCGAACTCCATCCCCATGGCCTCACACAATCCAATCCCACCTTATATAAAAAAATTCACTCATATGAAGATATTCTAGAGGCCATGACAAAACCCAAATTTCCATGGGAAACATGCAACACCGTTCATTTTTTCTACTTGAAAAAGTGTTTATGCCTACTAACACACCAACCCACAATATTTTCCCCATAGAATTTAAATACTTCCTACCATCATGGAGAGTAGATTGGTTCAAAAATCCCATTCCAAAACTTGATGCATTTGAGGAAGGGAGCATGTCAAATATTTCACCTACCATTAAGGTCAATATTTCAAACAAATCTGGCATAGTCGAAGAGATCTCGCTAGGGGAAGCATGCTCCCTAGAAGAGATAAACTCCTACAAAGCCCTATTTCAAGAGTATGGGGACATTTTTGAGTGGTCATATAATGATATTCTCAGTAGCAGCCCTTCGATCATGGAGCACCACACCAACCCATGGCCTAATGCTTACCCAGTTAGAAAAAAGTAACTTTAGCATCACTTGTTTAGAGAACCCATCAGGTGTGCCTTCCTATTTTTTTTGGTACATCCTTCTTTCCAATTTGCATATTATGATAGATGGATGTTTTCACTTGGGGTACTGGCTTTCAAATTTGAAGGATATAAATAGATTCACAAAAATCTCATTCCCCCAGTGGAAATCAATAGTCAAGGTATCATTCTCCAGTGAGCATGATAGGATTCCTCCAAATATTTGCATATCCTACCATCACTTCTTTGAAGTAAATCATAGGGTTCACCATCTCGACCATGCTTACCATCACCTTCCACCTGGTAAGCACCCACATCGGTCAATAGATCCCAACTTGCATGGATCACCCCAATTCATTTTCCCCTTCACACTATTGGTATCCATGTCCATTCCCATGGGTTCGGGAGCCATTTTATGCACATGTATTGAAGATCAACCTCATAATTCTCTTCTTTGCATCTTTCTTACCTCCCCTACTCTTGGGCCACCATCTTTAATCACAGACATATTAACCACATGAACCAATGCATGCTACACTGGGCCTACCATCCAAATATATTATAGTAGATCATCTATGTAATTCCATCCACCTCATCCACCCTAACACCGGTAATAACCAATGGGTCCCCTTCCCTCCACACACAAGTTACACCTTACCTTCATCATCATGCAGGTCATAGTTTTCAAGGGGCACCCATCTCCGTGTATGTACATCCTAAACCACCTTTACATTCTTTTGGCAAATGTAAAAATATTTTTTAGGAAAAAGTTTCTCACCCATATTTTCATGTCTCATACCTAGTGGCAGTTTCTAGTTACCCTTGTTTAGAGATTTCAAATCATCTACATTCAATTACCCCCTTCATGTGAGTCATAACTGCTATAGTGATTAATGCGCAGGTGGTTGTGGCTAGAATACCCTCAAGGATCTTCCTAGGATCTAAGGAAGACCGTTCAGATTAATTGTAGCTGGCACAAGGAAGCATATACATATCTATATAAATGCATGATAATCAAAGAATAAAAAGAGAGATTACCTCATATCTTTATGCAGTCTTGCTAGAGAACCCAATGTAGTAGAGTAGAAGACCACTTTTCTAGCTCCTAGATCGACCCTTGCATATAAATAAGACAGAGAGTAATACTACAACATATGAACTCCGATATCAAAACATTAATACATAAAGACATGAAAGCACCATGCATCTAAGCTACTCATAAACTATGGAACTAAATAAACATGTAAATAAACACGACATTAGCACCATCGAGTAGACAACACAAAAACAAGTCTATATTATTAGATAGGAAAGAATGATTACAACCATCTGGTGAATCAATATTTCCTTAATCCTATAGCTCTTTTCTCTCTCTCTCTTCTTAACCTCTTGGTAGCAAAACAATTATATTTCATACAAAGTTTCAACAATCAATTGACAATCCTTCGACCTCTTTCACAATGCCCAAGCTTACAATATATAGATGATGAGAGGCTTATCCCTGCGAACTCTCTCATGAGTTCCTTTACGAAAACTCTAGGGCGTTTCCTTGCTTTATTTCTCTTTACCCTTCCATTAGAGTCTGTTATAAATAGAAATATCCTTAGACAGGTCGAAGGTGGATGTTTCCTACCTTTCGAGTTAACATTTGAGTGAAAAGTGGAATGCCAGTTAGTCCACCCACTCTTTGACCTCCAGAATCTCACAAAACTTGGGGAACATTGTCCCTTGGGAAAAATAGTGAGTTACCCTAGGGACTAATGCCCCTGGCTCATGCATGGGGAGTGTGATAACTCTTGTTGCTATTTCCTCGGGAGTGTTACGTTGGCTAATAGGTTTGTGAATTAGGTTGTATCTTTAACCAATATATCTTTCTCCTCTGAGATGATGAGGAGGTCATTTCTTGTATAACAAATTCTCCCTAAAGTGTGAGGTCAGAGATGAAGACGATGGCCTAAATACTTTATAATTTATTGGAAAAAAGAGAGAGAGGATTGGAGCTTCAGGACTACAGGAAACCTGATACAAACCACATATGTTAAAAATCTAAGATCATGTCCTGAGTTGGGCATTCCCATGCTCAATATATCTGTCAGAGTGATTTTTCAAAAGAGGTATGATGAACATGTCCACAAATAAGCACAATGTGGAACTGTGTCATAATATGATCATCCTGATGAGTTGTTTCCAAAAACAATATACGTAATTTGGGAGAGGAAACAAGGTTGAGTGATGCAAGCCTCTACCCAACGTCTTGCTCACTGATTTATCTGAAAAACATATTTTTACACATGTGAATGAAGGATTTGATGTCGAAAATGCGAGAAATCGTATGGTTACCAGTCAATTATGAAAACTATTAACAGATGCGAGGATGGCCATTGATAATGATAATGGTATCCAAGATGCACAGTACAATCTAACGAGTGTGAATAATATGTTGTCATCAAACACTCGTAGAATCATTCAACTGTGAGCCAACAAGGGAAACCCCTAACAAGGTAACCTTCCACTAATGACTGCAAGTTCCAGGGTACTGATATGTTTCTAGATCTGCTTCCTAAATAGAGTGTTAAATTCGATAGGAAGAGACATGTCGAAAGGTAGGCAATAATGTGTCCTACATCAATCAACATGAAACGGGATAAGAATGATTGTTTTTGAAGATAAATTTTGAGCAATGGGTCAAATAGATGGAGGGCATGGTGGAATTATATGAGCGATGGTTGATACAGGAAGAAGAGGATAAAGGAATCCCTTGAACAATAAAATGCACGACACAAAGGTTTACCATGCAACTTTAGATTCATGAACACCAAAGAGTGTTAGGATACAGGGATGCAGGAACATCATAGTATATAGGATAAACTCATAGGATCACGAGGGTCATTTGAGAGGCTGAAAAAAAAGAGGTTTGCTAAGGGAGTGCCATGTGTAAGGGAATGACTCCTGCCAAAAAACATTTCTGAATATAGACATAGAGCCACTATGTTTTCCAAATTTTCCCCATCTGATTAAGTTTAACGAGCCCAAACAGGTAAACTCGATGGTATTAGGCCCTGTTGCGCCTACTCAACAAGGGATATGACTCCCTTGCCCTCCTCGAGCAACAATGTTTCCAGAACCAATTCTAGGACAATTCGTCCAACTTGTATCTCCTGCATGAGTTTGAAAAGATATTAAAGAGTAACTCCAAGGGGGTCCCTTTGTCATGGTTGATAACCATGTGCGATAAAGGTTTAATAGTATACCCAACACAATTCCTTTTTTTATGTTAGTCTGTTAAGTCCAGATAAAGTGATAAATCTATGCTCAATAGACGTTTGCCTCATTTTGTTACGAGTACGAGGGGACAAAGTAAACTTGATATTCTTCTTGAAATTTTAATGAGTCATGCAAAGACAAACTCAATGGATCTCCATAAAATTTTGATGAGTCAAATGAAGAAAACTCAATATGTCTATTTCAGTCTAATGAGCGAGAAAAAAGATAAAATTAACTATTGATGTATTCTTCATAAATGCTATACGAGTTGAAAGGAGATAAATTAGGGATTTTTTAGTTCAAGAGTGAGAAAGGGTCCCAAAAAAGAAAGTGTTCATATCATCTTCGTATGAGCTTTACAAGCTCGAAGATGGTAACTCGAAGATTTTTTTCGATTTTACCAGTGAGAAAGTGTTCCTAAAAATAATACTTGAAGCTTATTCATAAAATTTTAATGAGCTTGAAGAAGTAACTCATGTTTTTTTCAATTTGACGAGTGAGAAAAAGTCCCTAAAAGGAATGCTTGTACTATCTTTTTCAATTTAATGAGCTAGAAAAAGAGAGAAAAAGAGTTTCTCATATATTCTTCATAAGATTTTAATGAGCCTAAAGAAGTAACTTGGGGTTTTTTCAATTCTATGAGTGAGAAAAAATCCCTAAAAAGAATGCTCGTACTATATTTTTCAGTTTAATGATCTAGAAATAGAGAGAAAAAGAGCTGCTCAAATCTTCTTCATAAGATTTTAATGGTCCTGAAGAAGTAACTTGGGGATTTTTCATTTTAAGAGTGAGAAAATGTCCCAGAAATGAAAGTGCTCATATCATCTTCATAGGAGTTTTACAAGCCCGAAGACAGTAACTTGGGGATTTTTCAGTTCAAGAGCAAGAAAAAGTCCCAAAAAAGAACACGCTCATATCTTCTTTGTAGTAGTTTAAGGAACCCAAAAAAGTAGACTCGAGGTTTTTCGAATTAACGAGCAAGAAAAATACCATAAAGAGAATGCTTTATCTTCTTCATGGTAGTTTAACAAGCTTGAAGAAGGAGACTCAAGGTTTTTTCAGATTAACGAGAAAGAAAAATATCATAAAAAGAATGATCGATACTTCTTGATCTCATGCTTGACAATAGAAGGGTCTATGCCATGCATTTCCTCATAAGACCAAGGGAAAACATTGCGGAAGTCCTTAAAAGGGTAGGTGTAGCTCACAATTTCCTTAGGATTGCAATTAGCTCCAATGTGAATGCTTTCCATGATATTGGTTTTGACCGAGATAGCAAGGGGCATAGTATTTGAAATATTACCCAAGTTCCCTTCTGAATCCATAGTTTGGATAGTCGTATAAATCAAGTGAACAATCTCAGGTAGTTCAAAAGGCAGGATTTTTACAGATGCCACGTCTGAATCAGATATCGAAGCACGATGGTGAGAGGTTTCCCAAGGTTGCTCCTCTAAATACGTGGTATCCCAAATAACTTCATCCATAGGTGGGACTTCATCGAGGAGATCATTAGAAGGAGTTGTGATGGGAGAGGTTTCTCAATGGTTCTCTTCTAAAGACAAGATCTCTCAAATAGATTCGTCCATAGGTAGGACTTCATCAAGGAGGTCATTAGAGAGAGTCGTTATGGGAGAGGAGATGGTACTGTTGGTTGTAACCAAAGTGATGGAAGAATGAGATGCAGATTGAATGACTTGATAAGCCAATTCGATTGGTGATAGTGACATTTTTTCTCCATAAGAGTCAATGTTTGAAGGGGCCGAGAGTATCCAGGGATCAGTTGGGTCATGAGGAATGGTGGAGACCATAGAAACTGTTTGTGGAAACTTTGGTGGCAGGAGAGGAAAGAAACTCATCAAGGAAGAACTCTTCAAACGACCGATACCAATAATAACATAAGAGTCAGGTATGCCACCCACTAAAGATATGGTGCTACTAGGCAACACAAAGTAATCTCAGGTACAAAAGGACAAGTGTTCCACTGTGACTATTCTCCCATCCAATGCAAATAGGATGAGGTGGAAGGCCGAAGATACAATGGAAGTCATGGAATAAGTCCAACTGGAGCCCAAAAGTAGATTATGGGTAAGTTTACAATCTATGACTTCAACGTCCACCATTACCATTTTCCCACCCAAAGTGATAGGGTAGTCGACAAGTTAACCTTTTGGGATGAATTTATGGTCATTGAATGCTTTAAGGTAATTCGACGGCGGAGCAAGGGTTGGAGAACCCAAGGCGAGCCAACATGAAGTGGACATGACAGAGGTTGAAGTGCCTTCGTCAATGACCGTTCTATGGACACCTCTACCTTTTGAAAAAATTTGCACCTAAAATGCAAGTTTGTGGGAAAGGCAAGGTTTAAATTTCTCCACATCAAATATTACTAGCATGGAACCTTGAGGGTAAACCCCACCAATAGAAGAAAGCAATGATTTTTGTTGTGTTGGAAAAGTTTGCAATACTTCGAGTGCAGACATAGCTAACAATGCTTGCAACAAATATTCCATATTACTGTAGTTTTGGGAAACATGTGTAGATGTATTATGTGTGTGCAACAAAGTGCCCCTTTTGGGAGGCAAATTACAAGATCAGTAACAAGCCTTTCGATATGAAGATAATTAAGTGGTCGTGGGTTGAACTTGAGGGAGTGTCTTGAGCATTAGCGACTAGAGGTCCATAAGTTTTGGCTCACATTTCAAGATCAACTGTTTCAAAGGTGTAAACGATCAACGATCCTTCTCTAGAGGAAGGATGGTTTGAACTGTTGTTGCCCCCTTGGGGTCATTGAGGTAGGTTGGAAATAAGATGTTGCTGCTGCTGAGCAGGGAAAGGGTTGTGTAGGACTGCAGGGGTCCGACTAGTGTCCTTTTGAGCAACAATATATGTGAATTCTTGGAGACACAGGCATCGATGTGTCATATGGTCTTCCACACATATCTTGCAAGGGAACTTGATAGATTTGTCCTTTTCACTGCCAGTTTGTGCAACTTCTGCGGTTATCGAATCTATCGGCCACGTGATTGTAATCTCTATTGTTATTCATTATTGAATCAAGTTGAGAAGACCTTACCTGTGGCTGGTTGTAACCTTTGTTCATTCTTAAAACAGATTGCTGATGGCCTTTATTTACAATTTGTCCCTGCTTTACCTGATAGTCTCCATTGTGCTTTTGCTCACTCCCTTTTGCTGCCTCAAGATAACTCTTTGAAGTGGATGCTTGAGAAGTTTCTCCAGTATAGCCCAAACCTGTCTTGTTTAGAGGGGAACGCTGAACATTGATAATCTCATCTAGAGTTTCAGATCCTTTGACAAACTTAAGATTAATTGCTTTTGTTTTCTCAATATCTTTTCTAAGAGCAACAATTTCACCTTCTAACCTTTCAAAATGTTTTTCCTTTTCATCAATTTGAATTTGTAGAGTATCAATGATCATATTCTTTTCTTTTATAATTCTCTTGAGTCTAGTAATTTCGTCATAAAGGTTATCTACATCTATAGCATCCATATAATCATCATCATCAAATGCCATTAACAGTTTATATTCATTACCTTGTTCATCTTCATCACTATTTGATAGACCATCACTATCTTCATGAGTGTAGTAGCTTTTCTTAATTGCACCCTGTTTCTTGTTCCATCTAGCAGGTTCCTTTCCTTTATCCTTATAAGGACATTTTGCAGCATAATGACCTACTCTTCCACAAGCAAAGCATTTAAAAGGTAACTTACCTCTGAACCTTCCAGAACCCCTTTGAAGATTTATGACAAAATTTGATTCTTCTTCTTCTTCTTCTTGTATGTGACTTGCCTCATAATACTCTCCTTTGCCTGATGCCTTGAAAGCAGCTTCTCTTCTATCTGATGGACCTCCCTTTCTCATTTCTTAAGCAGTTAGAATTCCATGCAGCTAAGACATAGTAAGAATTCGTAGATTTTCTTTTTCTTCTATAGCAGATACTTCAGATTCAAACTTGGGGGATAATGATCTTAGAACCTTTTCAACCACAATAGCCTCTTTTATTTCTTCACCCAAATTTTTCATACAATTAACAACTTCATCTACCCGAAGAAAATAGTTAGCCACACTTTCATCATTATACATCTTGAGAGTCTCATACTGAATCCTGAGAGTTTGAAGTTTGGCACGCTTTACCTGTTCATCTCCTTCATAGCTCGTGACAATTTTGTCCCATATCTCTTTTGCGGATTTATAGTGCATTACCTTCATGAATTCCGATTGGGATATACATCCTAATAGGGTACTGACTGCTTTTGCATTTGTTTCATACTTCTTCTTCTCGTCTGCATCTGTAGGAGTATTTGAAGGAAAAGCATAGCCTGTCTCTACGATGTTCCAAACTTCTGTACCAAGAGATTGAAGATAGGCAGTAACTCTTACCTTCCAATAATTGAAGTTTGTCCCATCAAAAACCGGTGGCCTGATAGATGCTTCCCTCTCGTAGTTGCTCATGATGAAAGATCTTCCTTCAAGCGATCAAGCTTCTTTAGAAGGACCTGCTCTGATACCAATTGTTGAAAATAATACTGAGAGGAGGGGCGAATCAGTATTATCTAGTCCTTTTAACAATTCTTCCTTATTTATACTTTGAATTATTTTTGCATATCAGTACCATAAAACAATGAGCATGAACAAGAAAAAAAGACAGTCACATCAAAGAACACCAGATATAAGGTGGAAACCCAATGTGGGTGAAAACCACCTGCTGCAATATGTCTCTATCTCTTTCAAATTAGAAACTCCTTTTACAATGGTCTTGTACTGGTGTAGTCCTTTACCAGTACGCAGGCTGCAACCTGCAGAGGGCTACAACTCTCTCTCGTTTTCTAGTCTCTCCTGGAAGGG